>CAUYRT010086318.1:0-29219 GCA_963574885.1 Lepilemur ruficaudatus | reverse complement strand
TAACAAATTATATATACACTTTTTATTCTTAACCCCTGCCCAGAAAAGTGTTTTTAAAACTTTAATACCTATTTGTTTGTAATGTAATGAAGCCTTAGTACTCCATGCCCTAATAATACTTTAAAAATAATGTACCTCTCTCTTGTATTTAATCTGAAAAACTGGGTCCTTTTTTAAAAAAGTTATCTTTAGGTCTTTATAAAGCTGACTTGACTTATTTCATGTATATGTACACTTCATTGTAGAAAATTTTAATTTAAAATTAGAAATAGCCTCTAATAATAATAATAGGAAGACCTTATTTAATGCTCACAATATAAGGACCTCTACTAAGCCCTGTGCATTTATTTATTTTCTTTTTTTCTTTTTAAACAATTAGACTTTTAAATCCAAGACTGCTTTAACCATTTATTGTTTGCCCTGCTATACAAATGTCACACATAAATGATTCAACTTGGAATAAAATTTACTGTAATATGTGTCAAGTGTTTGACATTTAAATGTGTAGCCATTTTAAATAGCTTCTACCACTCTCGTAAAATCAAACTGTACTGATAATAGATCATGCCAAAATGGCACTTAGTAGAAAACAGTTCCAAGATTAATTAATTCATAGAACTTTTCCTCTGAGAGGTAGGTACTATTTTTTTAAATCCCTTTTCACAGATGAGGAAACTAAGATAAGGTGTTTTCCCTGCCAATTCCGGGTATTTATGGACAAGATTATCACCCAAAGAAATTCAGCTGGCACAACCACCGTGCATTAATGTGGCTTATTCAGCCCTTCAAACATACACATTCTGTTTACAGGAACATTAGATCAAAACCAAATACAATTCAGATATTAAAAGCAGCTGCTAGTAAAAGACTTTGGACAACAAAAATTTCATGATTGCCGTTACGTCACAGAGTGGCTTCTACTAGCTGCTCAATAAATATACGTGGGACACTGTGAAAAGAATGAAGGCCTGATTCAGGTTGTTAAGTACTAATACATTTTTTAATAAGCTTTTCTTTCTTTTTTTAAGGGCAAAATTTTAACAATTATACTAGGTACAATTGTTTAACAATTTATACACACAAAGGTGTTAGGTTGCCCCATTAATTTTCAGTGATTATGTAACATCATTTTCTAAGTAAAACTGGTAGACCACAGGAGAGCATAGCAACCGTTAGACTGAGTAATAGATGAAATGTACTATTGGTTCTGCCATGTACTGACCCTCAGTATGTTTTTCTCTTTGAACTTTACTTTCCCAATCTTTAAAATGGGCACAGAAGTAATTACCTAGTAGTAGTATTGATGTGATGATTAAAAGAGATGGGCTGTCCAATGTCACAGCAACTAGCACTTAATAGATAATCAGTTCCTTCTCTGCTAGAATAGCAAATCATGGAACATTATGGCAAATCCATATGCTATAAGAAGTAAATTCAGTGTTAGTAATTTCTGTCTTTGCTATAGTACTTATATGGATAAATAAATTAAAATAATCCTTAGTGACTAATAGCTTAACTCCCTTATTTGTACATTACCTATCTTTAACACTCTTAAAACACTCTTAGCAAACTTAAAAAAGAATTGCCCAATTTTATCTTCCTTTCCCCTTTCTGTGAAAGGAAGTGGTCATACAAAATAGGCCAAAGGACAAGCTGCTTAAGAAGTAAAAGAGCAGTTTATTGAATAAGGAAATAATAAGACTAGTTAATAAGTTAATATCTGTTGATTACTCACCATGGATGAGGGACCATGCCACAAACTGAACAGTTACATCTCATTTAATTCTAGCAAAATGTTGTGGAGTAGATACTATTATTGACATCATTATTTTTTAACAAATAAAGAAAAAGTTCAGAGAGATTAAGAACACTTGCCCGAGATTAAAATAAAAAGAGTGCAAGTAAGTGGAGGAGCTTGAATTTGAAGCGAGGCATGTTTAGTTCTAAAGACCAGATTCCTCTTATTCACTACAATATAATACACCCATATTTAGACACACATGCATATACATACAATTTGTAAGGCTTGAGCTTCTTTTCTTGGTTTGCTTTTTGAATTTGAGCATGGAGATGATGAGTTTTAATCTTACACTAGGAAGACAGAGAACAGGCAGAGCTGAGTGTTCTGGTTGAGGGACAGAGTGCCTCTGACCCAGCCCCCTCAGGACTGCCCAGAAGTGTAAATGGTTATGCGTGAGCAGCACTCCAGCACTCCCACAAGTCAGGGAGCCTGGGCTTCATCACCAGCCTCTCCTGCCTCAGTCTCCTGAGCTGTCAAATGGAAACCCCATGCCTGACTCATCTGACTGCTTGCAGGAGGCCCATTGCACACTGTAAAAATGCCAATTTGCTTTATGAATTAGAAAATTACTTATTGCCAAAACCTTGGTGTCTTTCAAATAAAGTGGTATACCTTGTTGGCAGATGGCAGATTTTTAAATATTTTTAAGTTGTGTTTCAAAATGACTTCTTGGAAAAAGAAAGATATTTCAGAGATCATTTTTATCCATTTGCTCTGACCCTCTTTACATGCCGTTTTGGAAGACAGTTTGAAATGTCTGTGATCATATTAGAAAACTATTCAATAATAATGTCTTGAGGCTTGTCTGAGTTTTAAAGATGCCAGCCATTTATGCTGTGGCCTTTTATTATTAATACAACTGCATTGAGAGTAAAAAAATTAATTTCTGCATTAATGTTACATTTTTTTAAAAAAAACAAATGACTGTCAGAGCATCCTTATCAGCAACGTCACCTTGTAATGTACTCAATAGCAGTTTAGCACAAATGAAAGTGTTGGCTAGAAAGTCTTGGCATCGTCTGAATTCAGGTGAGGGAGCCAGAACAGAGGTGTGGTTAACCAAACAGACTCCGCAGTCAGGTGGTCTGCTTTGGTTGCCTAAGCACTCAAACCTCTGAGCCTCAGTTTCCCTATCTGCCAAACAGAGTGAGCAATAGTACATTTCTCACAGGTGGTCGTGAAGACTAAATGAAATAATCCATAAAAAAGAACTTAGTCCAGTGCTTGAGGCAAAGTACCAAATAAATGTTTACTGTTGTTGTTAACATTAAACAAATGGTCATGCTTATCAATAATGATGACTCCTATCTTAAAATGGCATTAATTGCAAAGTCTCCACTGCCTGAGTGAAAGGGAAAATTGAAGCAATTTATCCAAGTAACTCAAGCCTCAGATTCACTTTAGTCCTGAGTAATTTAATTGTTTTTATTCCTTGCTTTAACAAAAACTTTTTAAAAAGTTAAATGTGTATAATTATAATCTCAAGAAAGTTTACTAGAGCAAAGTTATTTTTTTTTCCATCATGTTCCCAAGGTCACAAAACAAATCCATGGTGGGGCTGGCTTAGGAACCAGGCAGTCTGAATCCAGAGCCTGCATTCCTAAGGTCTTTGCTATACCTGGAACAGGGGGAACGGAACATGAGTCCTTCCCATTTTGAATCTGTGAATGATTCCCTACTTTCCCCTACATGGGTGGAGAAGTCGTTTTTAGCATCCACAGAAATGTAACCACTTGTCAAGGGAAAATGGGAAGAGCATGACTTTTGTGTCGAAAGTACCTAGGATTTACCTCTGGCTCTTGACTCTTGCTTGCCATGGGATCTTAGGCAATTTATTTAACTTTGCTTAACCTTTTCTGAACCTTCTCTAAAATGGAAAAATGATACTTTGCAGCGTCTCTCTCTCCCTTCCTCACTCTTTTCCTCCCCCCTCTTTCCTTATCCCTTCCCTTCCTTCCTTTTTTAACCTGGAGATAAGATGTTGAATACCTAGTTTGTGATTGTCACTCATGGAATTGTACTATTATAAAAAATATTTTTCACATGTAACACGTGTTTTCCTGCTATACTGTTAAGCACTAAATTATGTTTGCTCAAAGGGCTTTGGAGTTAGATAGAATGAGGCTTAAATCCTAACTCTGTTATTATGACCATGGCATGTTATTTACTTTGTTTCTCTAGGCCTCAGTATCTTCATCTGTATAATGGGGTTATAAGGGTAATAGTACATAGTTGGAGGAATACAAGGATTAAATGAGTTATTATATGGAAGTTGTCTGACCCGGGAGTGATACTCAATAAGTGGTACCTGTAATCTCTAGAGAATGGATTATCCCAACAATGTCAGTACGCATTAGACTGTCTGCTCTGTGTCTGTTTATTCTTTTTGTAAGATGGCTATAATAATTTAAAACCTATTGTCATTGAGAAGCAAACAAGGTTAGGGGCGATTATGGGAAAATGGAATTGCGTAACTGTGAACAGAGATTTAACAAAAGGCCTGAACAGGGATCATGCAGCCATCCCCCTTTGTAACTGAGGATGCTGACACACATCTTGGCGACCTCACAAGTTGTTGAGAAAGTTAAGAGAGGTAGTAATTAATTGAGCAATGCCCTGAAGATTATAGTGTCCTATTCAGAGGCCTAGGGTCATATTATTTTTCTCAGCCTTGAGTGATGAAAAATTTAAACTTTCAAATACGTGAAACCTTTACATTTATTAATGTCTTCCAAAATGAGCCTCAAATTACTTTTTGTATATAGTATGATCATTAATAGCTTCGGAGACTCATAGAACTGGAGTCAGCTCTTCAAATCGAATGCCTTTAAGTCACTTAATTCTTCTTACATTCGATTTCCTCATTTGTAAATTGGGTTTATACTAGGGTCTGACACCTAAGGTGGTTGTGAGGATTAAATGAGCTAATACATGAGAAGGGCTGGTACCAGAACAGATACCAGAAACCCTAGGTAAATGTTAGCTGCTTTCAAGTAAAATGCATTTTTGCATTCAAAGTGTTTCTGGTTGTTGTTTTTGTTTTTATTTTTATTTTTTGCATGTGTTGGATTTAATAAGTGTGTAGAATCAACAGCTTGGAAATGTTTCCATTATGAATTCAGGTTTTATTTTTGTCGATTATGTTTAGAGTAAGGGTTTGATTGTCCAGGTTAATCTTTGAGTAAGTTTTGTATCAATCAAGACAGACGCAAGTTACTTTTATCAGTCCATTACTTCAGGTAAACAAGCATTCCATTCTTTGACAGAGCATTATACTGTTATGTTCCTTTTGATGGAGTGCTGACTTGCTCAAAGCACTTGTGAAAGAGAGAAAACAGCTCCTGTTTTCTAACATTTTATAACCTAAAGTTTGTTTCTAAAGTTTCTTGACTGAATCTTTGACTACGGATACCTCAGTGATTAATTTACTGAACCAGAAATGTGTGAAGTAATTTGGAGTTCAGTTCAGAGTAGGATGTAACACAAAAACGAGCTAAGGCTATACAGATGTGAAATCTCTTTTAGACATAGACAAAGAAAATAATGTATAAGTCCATTCTTTTAAAGCCCAAAGGAGAAGGACGTAGAAACATTGACATGTATTATTTTTGTAAATTACTTAGGAAGAGAGTTAGATTTAAAAAGGGCTTAGTTTCGCAACTTTCCTTGAAGATTTGTGTGCTAGCATTTGAGGGGTAATTCAGGAAAGTTCAGAAAAAGAGCCTGCTGACAGCACAGGAGATCCAGCTATATGGAACTGTATTGGCATGTGGCTTAGCCATCCTTCTGAGGATGTCCATTTCATCATCCAACAAAATGAATGGTAGATTCTATAATTTTAAAGATTCACCCTAAGTCACACAATCTAGAGTTATTAACAGAAGTCATTATCCTGGTTAAAATCTTCCACTGACTTTGCATTTTCTGCAGGACAAAGTCCAAACCCCCAGCACACCATACAAGGTCCTCTGGTTTGTTGCTTATCTCCACCACTCCCTGAGTGGTAAATTTCATCCCAGTGCCACCTAACTATGTACAGTGACATACCCATTACACTGCACTGGCTCTCAAAGGCCCTGAAAGCCCCTTCATTTGTCTAGCTCAGAGGGTTCCTTTCTAGGAAGCCCTCCCTGATGTCTGTCTCCCCATTCTTCCTCATCTCCATTCCCTACGGTGTCTTTAGGGATCTTACCCTGAGCTCCTATATAGATTTTTTGTTTTAAATCATACCACTTATCACATTACATTGAAATTATCTTTTTACTTATCTGGTTAAATTGCTTCACATTGTTATCACTAGCTAGTAGCACAGCATCAAAGTCTTGATAAAGATTTTCTGAACTGAACTGTGAGTTTAATGAATCATGCCAGATGTATCTTTGAGGGAAACCATTCTAAGCATGGATCTGGGCATTTAACAATTTTATTCCTGCTGTCATTAGTGGACACATGGGTTGGCACCAAGGAGGGTGGTGACATGGAAGGTAGGAGGAGCTTTAGAACATTACTGTTATGCATTGATGTCAATGGGAGACACATGAAACTACGCATGTAACTCTGCCCCACGCAGACATACACACATCATTCAAACATAATTCTCCTTGGAAAGACAAATGATAAATGGGCACTTGGGGTGGTAGAACAGAGTAGAGAGAGTAAATTAAAAAAAGAAGGGGGTGAGACAGTGGCTTGCCATTCTTTAAGGAAATAACACAACGGGCTGAATGGCGAGTGCCAATCAGCACTTGCTAATTAAAGATGTGCAGAGGGGTTGAGAGCCACAAAGGATTTTAGGACAGAGTTGATGATGATGAAGAAAATGTTGATTTTCGATGCTCATTCTCTGTGCCAGGTCCTGCCTGAGCTGAGTGTGTTACATACTTTATCTCCCCTGATTCTCCCCAGCTATGCAGGTGGTAGTGTGATTACTCTGGGTCACGGAAGAGGAATATGGGCTCACAGAGGTTGCAGAAGTTGCTCAGCATTGACTGTCAGTCCTCAAACCCGAACTGCTTGTTCCTAATCCCTTGCTTGGTGCTGGTGCCGTTGTCATCTTCTCTTGCCCAGATAGCATGGTTTCTATAATATTTTGATACATAATAATTCAGAAGTCTGTTATAAATATAGTAAATGGATTCTTCCTCCCCAGCTCACCCACATTCAAGATGCTTCCTTTAATATTTTCTGTTCACAGTTCGTGCTGGTTAATCGGGAGCCAGTGTAAGAAGCACAGGATGTTGTTGTAGTTTTTGGATGCTGACGTGGATTATCTCTTTCTAGACTCTAGAACAGGGTGAAAGACAGAAATGTGACAATATGAGAAGGCTTAGATGGTCCTGTTGAATTATATTTATGTATTTAAGACAGATACGGTTAAGGAGTTTTCACAAAAATGATGTTTCGATACCTAAGATCAGAGAGTACTTAAGTGTGGAGGAAGAAAGTTGGAGAAGGATTAACAAGAAGTGATGTTTTCACATTTCTTGTGTCCTTAGAAGCCATTGTCTTAGTGATCCAGCTATAATAACACTGCTTGATAATATGGTGCTCTAGCAACATTACATAGATTTTGTGGACTTCCAAAAATTCATTTTGAGGATAAATTTTGATGCCAAATTTTCTAAGTTCTAAAATTTTTAAAATTGTGCAACGTTGTAGCATGGACTATTTTTACTTTTTTTGTTTGTTTGTTTTTTAAATCAGGTAAGCTTCTTGGTTTTTGGTGTAGAACTGAAAAGTTAACATGTCTTAAAGTTTTATATAATTATATCACAAAGAGCAAAGTCTACCTCCTGCCTCAATTTGCAACAAAAGCTCCATAAAAAAGAACATCAAGGAGAAGAGGTAATGTACAAAAATTGAGCAATGAACTAGACGTATAAAATGGTTTGTGCAGATTTGGCACTTAAAACATACAGCAGCTGAAGCACATCTTTTTAATTTCATTTAGCTGGATATACTGCTCACAAGGCCTCTCTTCATTTCCTGAGGAGGGAGATCCCCATTCTCTCCCATATGGTGAGAGAACCTCTTTGCTATCCAAACAGTCTCCTGTTTACACTTATTCCTCCATCCTTTTTTGATTCTTCAGCAAAGCAGCTGCTTTGAAAAGAAACTCAAAGAATTATCTTGAAATGGTTACCCACTCACTCTCTTTCCTGCCCTGAGAAGAAAGTGCCTTTCTTTATTTGAAATACATTGTCTATTTAAATGTTAAAACATTCTTCCTTTGTTTTAACCTTGGACGCTTAATTGATAATCTTTCCAAGTCTATTCTGAGGATGAATTTCAGAATGCAAAATAATTTACATTTACCTGGAAGATTGTTAGCTCAGAATCTTTTAAAATAATCACAATAATACTAGAAGGAGTGATGCCAGCACTCCTATCCTGATACATTGTAAAAAGTCATCTTTTTTACTTCTGTCCTGCCTCTTTCGTTTTCTAAAGATTTTGAAGTCTCCTCCTCCACAGTGGTTTTATAGAGAATACTGAGCAAAACTCCATGGATCTCATGGTGAAGAATTGGCATAAAAGAGCTTGCCACTAGTCATGATTATTAGCATGAGAATTCAGTGATGCAGCCTACTTTTGGGAAGAGGGTGAGATGTCATTGAGTCAGCTCAGGAGCAGTCTGGCATGCGACTTTCTGTTCTCTGCAAACAACTCACATGAGAGGAGGAGCGTCAACACTATGCCGGCTTGATGCTGAGGAACAGGTAGCTGGTTTTTTTCTATAGTTAAAGTAGGAATGGGTCTGGCCGACATAAAAAAGAATTCAGTTCTATGAGAATTGTTTTGCCTGCTTTAGTAAAGATGACAGATAAGAGTCAACCAATGCTTTGGGATGAGATAAGATTAGCATTTAAAAACTTAATCCATGTCATCACTTCGGGATGTGTCTGCTCCCAAGTGAAATCTTATTTCCTTGTGTGCGTTTCCAGTGCAGACTCACCGTGAGTAATTTTATGAATGGCTGCTTTAGAAATTTTGATGGATCGCAGCTCATTGAGGAGATAGGGAGAAATTTATAGTTTCATATTATACTAAATTCTAAATAAAGTAGTGTGGAATGATAGATGTCTCAAAGACTTGCACTGAACTTACTGCAGGACTGTGTCTACATTCCAGGTCTGTGGAGTTTTTAGTGTTTTTTTTTTTTTTTTTTTTTTTTTAATATGCCTCTGTTGGGCCAATACAGGAAAGAAACTCCACTATATACTTCCTAGTTTCTTCAGAAAAGGAGCTCTGGGGATTTTATAACCAGATCAGTGCTGTGGCTTATCACACTTTGGCCACATCTACCAGGAGAGGCATTTTCCAACAGTTATTCATTTCTTAAAATTGCTTATGTAGCATTTACTACAATCAAGGCAGTATGCTAGAGGCCAGAGATACAGTAGTGAGTAAAACAGTTACATTGTCCTTGCTCTTCATGGACCTTGGAGTCTACTCTTGGTTTTATATCCTAATTTTCTACTTGTATGGACCTAGAGAAGTATTAAAGGCACAAAGAAAATGGTTCACAATTCAAACTGAGAAGCATTTAGCTAATTGTCATCATTAGGATCTAGCAGGTTTTGAACCCAAGAATGGGAAGTATGATAATTGTTTATACCCATTTGATGATCAAAACCCTTCTGTTTATCCTTCACTCATTCATTCTAAATATGTTTACCAGAGGCTTCTCCATACCCAGCACTGCTTAACCACTCTGGACCATCTGCTGATGATTGAATTGTGCATTATTTAGACTTCTCTGCCCATATTATACACTTGGGTTTATTCTCTATTCAAACAATTTAGATACTGCCACCACCATGGCCTGTATCAGGTAAAAGAAAGTTTGATCAAAGGAGCATTTTCATGGGTAGTTGAGTAGCAGTTAGCAAGGCATGCAATCCACCAATGTGAAGGAGCATATACTATGAGTAAGGGTCAGATCTAGGCGCTAGAGATAAGAATGGTGAATAAGAATAACATGATCTTCATTCTCACACCATGTATATTCTTGTTGGGAGGAACAGATAAGAGTAAACTGGGTTATCAAGATAATTTCTGAGCATGAAAGGTGCTGCAATGGAAATAAAACTGTGATATAATGTGCTATAAAGGGATCCTTAAAACAGATAACCTGGGAAGATCAAATATCTCAGTGATATCTGAACTGAGTTTTGAGTGATGAAAAGGATCTGCCAATGGCAGAGCCTGAGAGGGAGAAAACGTGCAGCATCAAGTGCAAAGGGCTTGAGGCAGGAATACATTTCAGGTGTTTCCAGAACATACAGGTGGCCAGTGTGGGTAGAGCATAGTGGGAAGACAGGGCTTGCTAAGACATGAGCATGAAGGTGGGCAAGTTTATGTTCCATAGGACCCTGTAGGCCTCCGTTAAGAATTCAAGTCTTACAGCAAACATGTTTTATATTCCCAGAAAAACACACCATTGTGAGTAGCAAGCATGAAAGCAAAGAAGGCTATTTAGAGGAGTCTTGTAATCATCCAGTAAGAGTGGTGGAGCCTGGCAGAAGCTTAAGTGGTACAAGATGAGATGGAGTCAAGTCAATGTTTTAAGATTTATTTTGCAGGTAGAAATACAATAGGGATTGACAGAACAAATACGGAAATAGAGGAACGGGAAGAATCAGGGATGGCATCCAGATTTTCGACTTGAACTACCATCCTTCAGTTTTGGAAATGATGTTACTGGAAATGCTTGTTCCAGGTGTGTTTGGAAAGATTGCAGTGATACTAGCCAAGCAGAAATTTACAAGAGTATGCTATTTGGCGGTACTATACTGAGTTCCTTACATGGATAACTCTGTTTTAGCCTGTGAAGTAGGTCCTATGATTACGCCCATGTTACAGATGAGGAAACTGAGGTCCAAAATAATTAAATAACTTTACAAAGGCCACAAGGCTAGTAACTGTCAAAGTGGGGATTAAAATATGGGCAGTTTGAGTCTAATGTTGATGTTGCCCAGCCCCCCTTCTCTAGACTGCTTCTCTGTACATGAGTAAACAAACCATTTGCTAAAGCTGTCTTGGATTTATTACTAAAGCTAAAGTTGGCTTTTGAAACTCTGTTATTTAGGTTAACATTCACCCATTGCCCAAACAATCTGGCCTTACTTTTACACCAGGTAGAAATAAGCCTGCTTGCTTTGGAAGAGTTTATTCAAATTCAAGCCTGGGGGCAACTTTACAACCTATTTCTATCATGGCCCTGTGCTGATCTTTAATCTATCAGGGGGAGTGGAGGCAGAGCCTAAACAGGATTCTCTACAATCAATAAAATTTTAAGAAATGGGATTGTATCATTCACTGTTAGTACGGCTTTTTAGAACTCAACATTAGTAAAAATAAGTAAAATAACGACAGCATTAACTATGAATGAACTGTAGCTGATTAAGTTAGCTATAGCTAATCAATTAGTAACTATAATTAATCAAATAATTATAACATTAACTGTCATGTAATGATCTCCTATGTCTGCCAGTCTTCTTGTGGATGTTTTACATAACATTGTCTTATTTAATCTTTTCAAAACTTCAAAGATATGTTAACAGCACAAGAAAACAGCCTAAGGGAGGCTGTTTCATAATTTGTTCGGGATTACAGGGGCATGTAGGTGATAGAACCAGGATTTGAATCCACGCCTTACTTTGATGATGTTCTATTTCAAACATCATCGCCTTCGTAAGCAATGAACCTACAGTTGAAGTGCATGGTTACCAGAGGAACATGTCCTGGGCATGTCAATGAACCTGCAACTGGAGAGTATTGCTACCAGAGAAACAAGTCCCAGGCATGTCAATGAACCTGCAGTTGAAGTGTGTTGTTACCAGAGGAACTTTTCCTCTGGAACTTTTCCATTTCTTACAGACATGTCAAAAGGAAAATGCTTTCTTGTGTTTCAAGTAGTAGAATTGCATTAGAATTTTCATGGATTGCCAATCAAAAATTGCTCATTTTTAAAAACTCAAAGTCATCCTTATTTTACAATTTGAATTGTGAAATACTAATGGAAAATTCCTAAGGAAAGCTTTGACCAACCTTTATGAGAAATAAATGCTTAATAACTTGGTTCTTTTAGTTTTTTGCTTAGATTTGAGCTGCAGACAATGTAGTCCACTCAAGTTTAAAAGAGAAAGGAATATATTGAAGTGTATTCGATGGCTTTTACAATCTTCCTAAGGGCTGGAGGAGCAGGCTGTAGGCTGAGCTTCCAGAATACTCCTAGCACTCAGAACCCAGTGACGTCCACTGCAGTCTGCAAAACTGTTACAGTCAGTGCAGGAAGCTGTTAACTGCTGCTGACTATGAGGTCTTGCTGCCTCCAGGTAGCCAGCATGTCAAATCTTGCAGAGTTGTACCCATTGAGCAGAACCGAAGTCCCATCCGAGACCCCAGCTAACGTAAAAGGGATCTGAGAAGTGGAGTTTTAGCTTTCCAGCCACGATACTACAGAAAGACATGCTTGGAGATTGTTGGAGTGGGAATCGAGAGAGCCAATCCACAGTACCCTCCCCACTCACTACACTTAACTTTTTTAAACAAAGTTACTCTCAATCAGGAATGTCTAATATGTAGCCCTTCAACCAAATCCAACCTTATATACTTTTTTAGACATTTTTGTTTGTTTTCCCTAACAATATAGCACCTAGGAACTACCTAATAGTGTATCTCAGACCCTGGAAAATGCGTAAGAATCACATGGAGAGCTTGCTAAAAATGTACATGTCTGAGACTATGCACCCTCAGAAATTTGGATTCCCTGTGACACTCAGGAATCTGCAATCTAGAGTAAACACTGCAGGTGATTATGCTTTCATCAAAACATAACACAGCTCCCTCCCCTTGTGTCAGTTGGGGCACCTTCAGTGACGGAGGGCACATTTCAGTAGTTATGTTCAGTTCAATAAAAAGGCATCTGGTATGTCCAGCACACATTGCATAATTGGGAAAGCTAGTTCGTGACCTTTGCAAATCAGGCTTGTCAGCTGACGTGATGGAGAAAATGATCAAGATTGTGAATGTTTTTTGAGCTCATGCCTTTAACCCCACTGATTTTGATGATGTTTGGAAGCAGATAAAGCAGAGTATAAATATGTAGTTTAATTTAATGTAGTAAAAAACCTAGGTGGCAAAAAAAAACCCCAACAACTTTGGAAATTGTCTGAGCTGCCTCCTCAGATTAAGTTTTTATTTTTTTTTAAATTAAAAAGCTCTGTGAGACCAAACTTGTCAGACTCTCAGTAGCTGATCTGACAATACCTCTGAGCACATTTAATTACATCCATAGGGAGAAAAAAAAAAAACACAAAAAAAAAATTCTAGGAAATTCAGGCATTTAGTCTGGGCAATTAGGATCAGATGGCAAATGGAGCCTATACTCATTTCTCATCGTTGAATTGTGTAGAGTTAAAAAAAATTTTAGAGATTTTAAAGAATCACATAGCTTTTGATTTATATGAGATCCCACTTTCAGAAGCAAGTCACATATATGAAAGAGCATAAATCATGATTTAGGTTTTTGTGGCTGCTTTTGGAGAGCTACAACCCTCAGATTCTTACATATCCTGATGGTTCAATTTTAAGAGCAACTAATTGGCATAAAAGTGAACATTGTCATCCAAGAAGTACAAGTGTCTAATGGAGTGATGAAGATGTGGATTTTAGAACTAATGAATTTTTAAAATTATGTTTCCGTACTTTGGCCAATGTTGAGGGCCTGTTCCTCTTAGTTCTTAGAAAATACACACTTAATTACAAAAAGAGTCAGCAGCAGATACATAAATCTAGTTTCAAAATTTAGCTAGTTTGTTTTGTTGTATATTATCAGCCTTATATAGTTTATTAGAATTAGTCATTAACTAGCATGTCCTAAAAATAAAGTATATTGTACCATGGAGGGGATTTTTTTCCTTCTGCTTTGGTATAACTGCTAAAGAGCAGTATTTATGAATAGTTAATGATCTATTTTTTTTTATCATTGTTACTAATTAAATAATCCATACTGCTGGCACAAAGGATTATTCTGTCATATATGTCTCTGTTAAAAACTGGGCGTGGTGTCTCACGCCTGTAATCCTAGCACTCTAGGAGGCCGAGGCAGGAGGATTGCTTGAGCTCAGGAGTTCGAGACCAGCCTGAGCAAGAGCGAGACCCCGTCTCTACTATAAATAGAAAGAAAATTAGCCAAACAACTAAAAATAGAAAAAATTAGCCAGGCACGGTGGTGAGTGCCTGTAGTCCCAGCTATTCGGGAGGCTGAGGCAGGAGGATTGCTTGAGCCCAGGAGTTTGAGGTTGCTGTGAGCTAGGCTGACACCACGGCACTCTCGCCCAGGCTACAGAGTGAGACTCTGTCTCAAAAATAATAATAATAACAACAGCAAAACTTGTACACTCAGGCCCCAGTGCTAGCCTGACATGCAAGTCCTTTCCAGGGATTTTCAGACAGGATGAAAGGTTCTGAACTCATCTGGCTCTCATTAACCCTAGAAGAGTTGTTCCCGATGCCCGGGCCATTTAAGAAGGAGAAATGCTTAGTTTATCACTTTAGCCCCATTCTTTCAGAGCTGCCTCTTCTCTTCTACCAAGAAGTGAACTTTCTAGCCCTTCTGGTATTACTCACTTTCTTCTTCCTTTTCTGACAAGCTGTTATAATATGCCCTTGAAATTCCCGCATGCTCATTCATTCCTATCGTCCGTCCTCTATGGCCTGACCTTTAGTTCCATCACCTCCCTGGCAACTGTCCTCATCAAGGTCAGCTCTGTTGGGTACTCTTCAGTCATTGCCATGTTCACATCTTTTAGCACATGTTTTATTCATTGGACCCTCCCTTTAGCACTCTCTTTTCTGTTGGCTGCAGTACCCCACAATCAACAGACTTCTCATGTATTTGCCTCCTCACTCTTTCATCTCTTACGCAGATAGTTGATGACAGAATGTCCTCTTTGAATGGTAGTATTCTATAAGGTTTTTCCCAGACTCTAGCTGCCACTTCTCCTACACATCTGGTCAGGGAATAGCACCACTTTTTACCAAGTCACCCTAACTGGAATCTGAAAGTCACGTGTGACTCTTCTCCTTTTACTGCACTCTTTTTCCATCAGTCACCAAGACCTTCCATTCTACTTCCGTGTCGTCTCGAATGTGTCCAATTCTCTCCATTCTCACTGCCACTGCCGTCGTTGAGGCCCTCACCTTGTCAGCACAGGATGACTTAAGTGACTTCCTAAACTGGCTCCTGCCCCCAGGCTGGTTGCCCTTCCTCCCCAATCCATCCTTCATTCTGATGCCTGATGATAAACCTTTTAAAAGTAAATCAGATCTTCGTTAACTGTACACCTCGGTAAATTCACTGAAAATCATATAATTGCACACTTAAAATGGAGTGTTGGTTGTACGTAGATACAGTTGGAGCACTATGTATGTACTCTATGGACTACTTTGACAGAGTAGATTTTTGAATGTAACAAAATAAGTCAACTTGAGTGGTAATGTATTTTGGGAAATCAGCTCACTACAAATTGTGACTGTAAACATTGTACTGTAAATGCTTTGTAGTTTTCCCCCAATAAAAAAAAAAAAAAAACATTAAAAAAAAGTGTTAATGACCTGCCCTGGACAAACAATTTATGCTTGAAAATGAATGAAGGCTGTTTGCATGTGCACTATTGTTTTATAATAGAAATTTTAATCTCCGTTAAGAACTCAAGGATCTACTTGCTCCATTTACTGCCTGAAGTGAAAGAATAAGGTGCGATTACACACAGTGTAAATTAAGATGTCTTGAGAGCAAGGAGCTTTAGGTAATACGTTAAATTAAGGTTCTCAGATGTGCGTTTAATTAAGATATTTAATTTGAAATGTCTGTGCTCTTCTTTAATTCCAATTGATTATTAAGAATAGATTTCTTTAGGATATTAAAAAGGCGAGTAGAGGAAGATATGGTGTAGCTGACCTCAAAAGTTTATCTAAGATACTGCGGCTGTCACACAAATGCAGTATGTGTCTGTGTCCCACCTAGCGTGCTCTTCCTGTGATCTGAGGCTGCCACTCAAATGCTAGATGCATGTGAATATGGAACAAGTTGAAAATACTCCCTTAATTGTCTTATAAGTAGACTCCCTCAGAATTCAGCTTAGTTATTTATTATTTTTATTTACACCTGATAAAATCATTTGTAATATCACTGTGGCTATCTAGCAGAACACTTTTTAATGTCCCAATTGGCAAATGCTCATTGGGAGCTTACTATTTAGAAAGGACTATATTAGATACAATAAGATGGAGAAAATTAGTTGAAAGCATTCCACCCTCAAGAAGCTTACAATCTAATAGGAAATCACAGGTGCACACACACAGTGAATGGCTAGATGGTAACATAAGCTGTATCACAAATGCCAAATAACTTCTGTAAAAATTCGAGGTATCTAGAGGTGAAGGCAATTCTGCAAGTTGTGATGGTCAAGTTTGGCCTTTCAAAGTGGGAGATTTTTGCCCTGGACTTTGAAAAAAGGCCAAAGATTATGAGAGAAGCAGACACTTATCGACTCCTAAGATGTGTCTGAAATGCTTCTGAGTGCTGTCCATGAATGGTGTCTTTTAAACCTCACAATGGCACTATGAGATTGCATTATTTATATCCTCATTCTACAAATGAGGAAACTGCGGTCCATAGTGGTTAATTCCATAGCCAGGCAGTGCAGAGCCAGGATGGGAACCTCAGGAATCAGGGTCCAGTGCCCTCCTCATTGATCACCCCCACACACAGCCTCCATGTATTCAGAAAAGCAGAAAGAGGATCATCAGCGAGCATAAAGAAGGTGCGTAGGAAGGCTTCAGGGGTGTAAGAAATGGCTCAGTATAAATCTAAGGAATTCTAAGGAAGTGATTAGAAGATAGAGCTATAAATGTAGGTCAAGGCCAAGGTGAGGACTTTGAAAGGCAAATTAAGTTGATTGGGCTTTTGTGCTAAGGCAGTAGGGAATCACTGAAGGTTCTCCAGGCTGCCGACATGATAAACAGTCCTTTCCAGAGCTTGCCCTTGATGCTAGGGTGATCCAGTCTGACACGGAGTGCTAACACCCATCAGTTACTTGCTACTGGCTCTCCTTTAGCTTGATATCTATGAAACCAGGATTTTACTTGATTTTTCAATACTTTGATCCATTATTTTTCTCTTTATCTTTTAAGTGATAACTTTAAACCATACTACCGTTGTTTCTTAAGGGAAACAGAGAGGCAGTGTTGGATCTTGGGAAACTGAAAACCTGGATTTAAATCTGGTATCAGTACTTACTGGTTGTAGCACTTTATATACATTCCGTAACCCTTCTGTGGTTCAATTTCCCTTTTCAAAAATAAAAGCATAGTCCTAGTGATGAAATGGAAAGGTGCATGTGAGCATTGGAACATCGTAAAGACCTTAACAATCACAAGAGCCAGTGTCGTCGTGCTGCTTAGCACGTGGCAGGCGCTGTGCTGAGTGCTACACGCTCCCCACTGTGCTCATCTCGGGACGCTTCCCCAGGTGCTCACTTGTAGGGCTTGCAAAGGGCATCAAGGGGCAAGTTATCCCTCAGCCTCAAGAGTAAGCAAAGGGCAGAGCAGGGATCTGATCTGGAAGACTGGAATCGTGTGTGTCCTACCGGATGGCCTCTCGATTGCTGACGGTTGATATCACTATACTCCCCAACAGCCTCGTCTTTTGGCGTGACTCCTGCTGTCTTTACACTGTATTCATAACACAGCCACTCTGCGTTTTGCTGTCTCTGAACATCTTCCCTCTGCTATGTACTTCGTCTGGCTCAGAACATTCTGCCTGAAGTGCTGGGTTGCTCATATCATTCTGCTGCTGCTCAAAATCTTTGAATGGCTTTTCCCTGCTTCTTGTTCCCTAAAGAGCAGTGGAAAATCTCTTAAGATGAAAGTCAAGATCCTCACAGACAGCTCCACCTTTATGGCTGCGTCTCTCTTAAGCACCTATGCACAAAACCTCCCCTCCATGTAGTGAGCTCTTGTTTTCACTGCTCCAACGTCCTTGAGCTGTCTCACGGGTAAGTCTCAGCTCGTGCCAATTCACCCGCAGGCATATCTTGTGTGCCTGTTTCTGTGCAATGCCAGAGGGACATAGGGACCAAATACATTCAGTCCTTTCATGAAGCTTCTCAGGGTATTCCAGCTAGACTTAGAAGTCCCCAAGTCTGTCTGACTGAAAAGCAAGCTTCATGGTATGCCACGCCACGTCTTCCCATGGTGGCTGTGTCAGCATGAACAAGGATTCCACTTTCCGTCTCAGATTCCTCCCATTAAATAACTATCATAGGACTGAGGTCCTTCCAGGTGGTCCCCCTATTTTCACATTTGATGATTCTGCATGTCCGTCCATGAAATCCAGAGATGATCTTTTAAAGCCAAGGCCCTTACACAAGATCACAGGCACTGAAGACCCACATGTGTGTGCATAAGTGAACACACACACGCCTACATGCACACATGTGTGTGTACAGGATCTTTCATTCCCTGCATCCTCACTTACCTAATTTCATGCATGAAAATGGAAAACATGGCTTCTTTCAAGTTCTTTGTGATCAGAGCTACTGTTTTAATTCATCAACACTCCACAAGAAGTCTACAGCAGCTGTCACTCCAGGTCTACCCATTAACATCCCAGGGATCATAACACCCTTTACTAATTTAATTTTCTTTTCACCTTTTAGAGGCCCCTGGAATACAATGCTAGACCAGGTTGCATAAAGCTGGGAAAAAGCCTGAAATCTCTAGGGATGAAGGTATGAAGCAATGAATCCTTCTCTGTCCCTTCTAGATAACAAACTGAGGCCTCAGAACCTGCTAGGTGAACACAGCTGCCCGTTGGATTCTGGTAGATGGAGAGGAAAGGTCATATTATCCATGATGCCAATCTCAGGTAGAGGGAGAATGTGTAGCTTGGGAACACAAGCAGACTTTAACCTAATCAGGAAAAAGAACTTGGAAATTATGGAGACCACACAAAATGTTTCAAGAAGCAGGTAAATAAAAAAAACTCCAGCTTGGAAAGTCAGAGCACACAGAGCATCAGAGAGCCTAATAATTACGCAGGTAGGTCAACTCAAACAGAAAGAGCTGACTGTCTAAAAGGCAGAGACCACCAAGCATTTGACAAAGGATGCTGATTTTTTCATACAACAAAAATCCATTAGGGACACTGGAAAGAAAGAGAGAGAGAGGGAGAGAGAGAGGAGGAGTGCAGCTCACTGGCAGGCACAACGTAATTACAGCTATTACATTTTTTTCCTAAAGTAGTTATTTGTGGTGCCTCCAAACTCTAATGTGTTTTAGCCTGTTGTGATTGGGGCAGGCTGCTTGACATTTGCAAGGTTCCATTGCTATTAAAAAGAATGATGTTATCAAGAGAAAAGCGAGGTGACAAAGCAAAATTAATTAACACTGCCTTCTAACAAAGCAAAATAAATTCAATGATGGTTGACTTGCATTGTGTATTTCC
This sequence comes from Lepilemur ruficaudatus, assembly GCA_963574885.1. Taxonomy (NCBI): domain Eukaryota; kingdom Metazoa; phylum Chordata; class Mammalia; order Primates; family Lepilemuridae; genus Lepilemur; species Lepilemur ruficaudatus. Next base: position 9,900 of record CAUYRT010086318.1, on the reverse strand, counting down.
AAACGGCTACCGAGGGGAAACCAAAGCTTTTAACCCCTTATTCTCTGAGCTCAGCACCATGGCCAAGTGGGCTCCCATGCAACTGAAGGACACGCTATGTTCCATGTTTCTACATAGGCAAGCAAACGGGTAAGCCATTCATATCCTTCAATCATAAAAGTGTTGCTTTTGCTTTCTGCATAGAGGGCAGCAGATGGAACACTGTAGGGAATGTTTTCCCTAAATCTGTATTGCACTCCAAGCACACTTAAAAGAAATATTATTAGTTTTGCCACACATTGAACATAAACAAGGCTAAACCAGCTGGTAAGTTTTAAACCAATTGGAGTCCATAATGTCCTCCGATTCTGTGGGTTCTGCGGTGACGATGATCTGTCACTCCACACGTGCCAGTGTCACCAGTAAAGGCTAGAACAAGATGCTTGAAGCTACCACAAAACAATGGTGGCTTCCTAGAAAAGCCCTTGATGGCACAGAAACAATACTGTCATAAGTGTTTACCAATGTCAGTCAATAAATGAACACTTATGGAGCATGCACTCTGTGACCAGAATGTTACTACATGTGTACAGGGACAAAGGAGAAATATAATTCACTGCCCAGGAGAGTTTACAATCTGGTTGTGTATGCATGTGTATGTAGACATATACACACATATGTACAAAGAGAGATTGTACTGATCTGCTTGTAGAGAGAGATAAACAGAAAGCTGTATTGCTAGATCTAGCAAAGTGTTCATTTTTGTGGGGGGGAATTAAGCCACTGCTTCACATTTCTAACATATTTTTACATTTTCTTTAAAGTACTTTAGTCTATATTGGAATATTTGGTCACCACAACATGGCTGAATAATTGAATGAAAGAATTAAAAGACAGGAAGCACCACCACGGATGGTCCCCTTTTATAGATCAGTCATGGGCTTAGTGAAGTCAAAATACCTATGAGACCAAACAATTGGTGCACAAATTGTTGATTTTTCATAAAATTTAAGTATCAGTGAGAAGAAGGAGATTCTGTGAACTGACAATGTCCCAGAATATTTTGCAAGGAAAGGGATGACTGAGGAAGGAAATAACAGGTGCTCTGGGCAGTGGCCACCAGCAAAGGTAAAATTTTACCCCGTCCTGTGTTGTGTACTTGTGGGAGAACATTCTGATCAGATGCTGCTATCTGTTCCCCACACTGACAGTGCTTTTAAGCATTCCATTGCGTTTAACAGGTACCTGTAATCAAGTAGCTTTGATTACTTAAGGCACATATAAAATTCACAGAGAGGAAAGTCCAAGTAAAAATGAACCTGTAAATATTTGCATATTAATGAAAATGAGCTTTTCCTAAAGCCTGTGAAATAACATCAAAGCAAAGATCTATGAAGTCTCTGTTCCTGTTGAAATTTCAGTGCCAATAACTGCTATCCATTGTACCCATTGCCAAAGTAACACTACCTTTCAAGGGAACTTATTTTCAAAGGCTATCACGCAAAGAAACCAGTTGTAGAGTTTCTATTGCCCTAACGGGAAATTTCTTGACTTTATTTATAGGAAATAGGCTTCTTAGGCTTATAACAATAGTGGAAAAAATAGACGCATAATACCTCCAAGCATGGAGGTGTCTACCTATCACCAGTAAGTCAGTTGTTGCTCGAAGAGAACAGAGATATGAACATCGATATGCAGGGTATTATTACTAAGTGGAGCTCACTAAGCTCAAAACCCCTGATGGAGCATAATTTAGGAGCTCTAAATTTTTGCCTAGGCCACACTGTCCAGAAACCTGTTTTCTAAAGTAAATATATACATGCTTCTCCCATATTTGCACCTTCATAGTCATGTATGTATGTATGCATATGTAACATAAAACATAAAAATATAAAATGTATCCCATGTCTATATTTCTTTATCTGTTTCAGTCTATTTCTATCTTTATCTCTCTCTCTTTTTGTCTCCTTTCAGCAGAGCTAATTTGTGCTAAAATTTATTAAGCTTATCCAATAATTAAAATTGTGGTTTAAAGGAGATACAATGACTCTGAAGTATTTTTCTTTGTCAAGCAACTCTATGTGATACAGGGTTTAAAATCAGAAGGTAAATGTGACCTAGTTTCAACATTTTTAGTTCCTAATTTAGAAATTAAAATGCCTTAGTTACACTACCTATCAAATGCAGATAAGGATTCTAAAGAATTCCTTAATGATTTATATAATGAAACATTTATAAATTATCACAGACAAATGTGAAATAATGACAAAGCATCCACCATTCTGATACCAATTAGGTGTCTCTGATTTCTTTCATATTCTCAAATGGAAAATAGCACATACTCATTTCTGTTTTTATTTGATAAAGAATATATGTGATGTTCTGATGATTATTTCATTTTATAATTACATTTTGCTCAGCCAAAAGTTAAAATCCACTTGTCTTACTTGAATGTAGAAAAAGAACCCTAGAAACAGATGCTCATTGGCAAGGTATATTGCCTTGGAATTTAAAATATATTTAGTGACTCAACACCACATCATATATGAACCCATTCAGGTATATATGTACTTATAACCTCCCCTGTGGGACATTGTATAATTATATCCATTCATCCATCACTCATTTACTCACTCATGCATTTATTTAGCAAGTATTAACTGAATGCCTATTATAAACTGTGACTTGCATGGTATATTCATTTCCTAGCTTTGCTGTAACAAAGCACCACATACTTGGTGGCTTAAAAAAATAAAAATTGATTCTCTCAGAGTTCTGGAGTCCATAAATCCAGACCAAGGTGTCAACAGGGCCATGAAAACTCTGAGACTCTGGGTGGAATCTTTCCGTGACTTTTGTCAGCTTCTGGTAGTGGCCTTCAATCCTTAGTGCTTCTTGGTTTGAATTGCATCATGTCAATACTGGATGTCAATACTGGTAACAAGATGTTCTTGCTGTGTGTCTGTGTGTTCATATGGCACTTTTCTTTTCTTAAAGATATCATTCATATTGTGTTAAGGACCACCCTAATCAACTATGGCCTCATCTTCGCTAGATTACATCTGCAAAAACTCTATTTCCAAATAAGGCCACATTTCAGATACCTGAGTTAGGATTTCAGTAGATCTTCTGGGGACAAAATTCAACCCACAGCACATGGATACAAGAATAAGCTATTGATGAAACCAACATGGTTCCTTACTTAATAGGACATGTACAAACATATAAAAATATATTTTGAAATAATTTTATTTAAGTAATAATAATTGTAACAAGTACAATAAAAGAAAAGCACAATGTGAAATAATGATAAAAATGGCAAAAAGCAGGAGCTGGTGTGGTTTGTCCAAAAGACAGTACTCCTAACAGGCAAGAGCAATCTATCATTTTAGTGTGGTAAAAAGTCTGGAATGCCTAGGTTCGGAAAGATCAACTAGTTGATAACTCCAGGTTCTTTTTACCCCAAGTATTCACTGATTTTTAAAGTAAAATAGAACTAGGAGTTTTGCTGTCATTAAAAAATGCTTAACCACAGAACTAATAAAGATGTTCAGTGCAGTCTAATTGCATAGTATGCAGATATTGTGGAAATTATGTTAATAAACAAATAACATCACCATTAAAAATATTGAGTCTAATATATTTTGAATTCTCTGTAGCTATTCATTCTTCAAATGTTGATATTTGGAGACAATCAGGAAAGAGGCATAGTATTGATCAAGGAATTATAATTTCTGATTTGCAAGAGTGAGGACGTTTAATCTACAAATGAAGTTTCCAAATCTCCCAAGATGCCACTGGAGCTATTTGCATATATGTATGAGTTGTGTTCTCTCATGTGCAAGTCTGTGATTTGAAGAGAGGTACAGAATCTACCACAGCTAATTTGTATAGTAATGGGAACCATTAAAAATGCTAGGGATCACATAAATTGAGATCATTTGCCCCACCTTTGGGACTGGCGGCAGATCAAAGTCTCATTTGAACAGGAAAATGGTGCCATCTTTGTCTTGCCTTTCGAAGTAGATGTCCATGCCAAGTTCTCAAAGCTTACCTTGCTCACATCTGCTGTCACAGAAAACCTTCAATGGTCCCTAAATACCTGCAAACTTTCTTTTCCCCCCTTATGCCATATAGGTAGGACTATGAACTCTAAATGAGTATATTTCTGAGTATGCCTCATTGAGAGTTTAAAAATGTCCGGTGCAAGTTCTTCGCCTCTTCCTGTCCTAGATAAATGCAAATTTGGTTTGCTGCAACACTCATGATTTCCAGGAACTTTCACTGAATATAAAATGTGATCATGCACATTTGAAAACTAAAAAGCACCATATCTATTTCTGTTAGTATAATTGTGTCTGCCTGGTTTCATATTTGTACATTCTCCCATCTTAAATACAAATCAGATCAGAGCATTATTACTGAGCCTTTAAAATTCTTCAGTCAAATAACTTGACATTAAAGTCATTAATGGTTCTACTAAGATCTTTTATTTTGATTGTACCCAAAGATTTTTGAAAACTCTACAGGCTTAAAAATGCAGATAGCAGCTGATCAAAACAGGCATTCCAATGTTTGCCTCACTTCCTCCAATGACATTTCATACTTCATTTTCTAGTTTGCTTTTTTAAAAAAATTTTTACTCTTTTTTAGGAGCTAATTACTACCAGTGATCAGCTTTTCTAGGATAAACTATTTTCTAATCAGTACATCTTTTGAATATGAAAAAATGCTCACCCTCTGTACAAACATCTCTGTTCCTGGAAAATAAGGTTTTGAACTTAGCTGAGACAAGTTTCTGAAGGCCCCTTTTGTTAACTGACTGATTTTGATGAGTCTGCTGGATATATGGCTTAGTCTTGTGCATTTTGGAAAAGGACTTCTCCTCCCTTCAAAATACATGTGCTCAGCTACCCTGTAGTGAGTCAGTGAAAGGTGTCCACTTATACACAGCAGAAAAGGGATGTAATGAATCAGAAAGGGATGTGTTTTATGCAGTAAGCACTTTCCACACTCTTTCCTGCACTGCTACATTTATGCTGAAATGGTCCATTTATTTTAATCCTAAATAGGGTCCCTAGACAAGAGCTGAGAATGGAAGTGAAGTAAAAGGAAAAATAAAAGGATTTCTATTTCATAACAAACTTAATTCAGAATAAGAAACAACAACAACAACAACAACGACGACGACAACACTCATTTAGCCCTTGGTAAAATTGAATTTTTATGGCGCCTACTCTTTACCACTGTAGGAATTTTCTTTCAAAACTTCTCTGTTACCCTCCAATCTTGACTGGGCTTGCAACTAAATAAATCATCCCCATTCTCCCATCACACGTATGTTTCCACTGTGGTCCTGCATCTCAGAAGGATGGGAAGGTCAAGTTAAAACCATCCGTTCCAAGTACACACCTTAAATTTATGGGTTCTAGAGATGAGTCTGTGAGTATCAGCAGCCCCTGCAAAATGATCTTCTATTTACCCCAGTGGGTGGGGTCAGTGTATAAAGCCAAGGGGACAGCCTTACCAGAGCCCCTGATAAACACATCAGCATGGGGAAATCAAGGATCTCCTTGTCTTGTGTGGCAAATTCTCATTCAAGAGGGAATCCAATATTAATCTCTAAGCCCCCTCAGTATGTCTATATCTGTCATCAAACTCAAAGTGTCACATGCTCCAAGGAGCTAATTAAAAGCCAGTACATACACCAAAGTATTCCTGTACTTGGTTATTATAGATTATTGCAAATCTGACTAAGGGGTGTTGGAATGTATTCTGAGGATGCTACAACAAGAAAGAACAAATATAATCCTAAATCCAACATGACATCTAATGGAGAGAGAGAGTCTGTGTATGTAAGACTGGTCCACATGAAGCAATACACCCTAAGCAAAGGCAAATTATCAAAAATATGTTGGCTTAATATAGAGAAGGGAGTTGAGTGTCTTTGCAGGGTAGGAATGTTGAATTATATACACACATTTTCTTCCTGCCCCCACGCCCAAACAATGAGACATGAATCTGGGGAATGTTGGCATTTTTGAACAACACTTTAATGATGATCTCCCTGTGTCCTACAGTGCTACAATTCAGGTACAGATTCCCTAATTTTAATAGAATGAGAGGATTCTAGAGTGTCAGAGGCCAAATGGGCAGTTTTCAACACTAGATGCAAAGTGACCGTCAAAGTAACTATCAGAGAAGGCAGCAGCACCAGTGTGGGAAACAAAATGGTCTTATTCATAGAGCTCTTGGGGAGTAGTCAATTGGTCATAGGACCTGTAGAACAAAAATAGATGGGTAGGCACCAAGAATTTTAGAGCAGAGCCATGTTTGTTTCAGCAAATAACTATTCTCTCTTTGATAAATAGCTCTTGGCCTGCAACTGGGTCCTACTGGAGATCAAACAACTGACCATGGGGTACCAAGTGACCATTCATTAGAAGTTGACCAGTAAGACCTGGATGTTATATGGTCCCCTGTTTACAAACTCTCTTCCCAGCAGCAGTCCATCAGTAAATCAACGTGACTTACGCGATGCTGGAAGTGAGCAGGTTAGGAAGGCACTCGTAAGTTTCATATGCACTACTCATATACTCAGTGGCACATTGATTTTATTTGACCCCGTTCCCTCATGAAGGGGATAATAACTTGTTCTTACAAGTATATAGGCATTCTGGATTTTTTGTCTCCCTGCCCATAATGTCCTTGCAGACAACATCACCCATGGACCAACTACTGAGCCCCTTATACACAATCATAGTATCCCATAAAACAGAATTTTATGTGGTAATTCACTTAACAATTAAAGAACTAAGGCAATGGGATGACACCATGGAATTCAGGATCTCAAAACACATCATCAACCAAATGTATATGGTCTTGTAGAGCAGTGACATAATCTACATATGACTCAGATTCTCAACAGAGAGTGAACCCCTTCTCACATTGGGATGTGGTTTTATAAAAGGCAGTATATATTCTGACACTGTGAACATAAGTGTTACTATTTTTCCATAAGTAGGTGGTTCCAGGATCTAAAAGGTAAATGTGTGGATATTCACTCTCAGATAAATGACCCATTTACAGAGTTTTTTTTCACTCAGCTTCCTGAATTCTGGGCTCTTCCAGCTTTAGAAGTTTTAATAATCAAGGGAGAACTTCCGTCTCTATAGGACAATGATTTTATTGAATCTGAGACTGCCACATGGACATTTTTGACCTCTTATACCTAAAGATGAACAAACTGCCTTCCATTGCTGCGACTATCAAAGAGAACTGGGATTCAATTCAGAGAGGCCTAAAGTTTGATTCATCATACTACCCTGCCCAGTGGTGAAAGATAACAGACCCTCATAATCTCACGTGAGCAGGATCACCAAGATTTGGGTTTTCACATGTGTAAGAAACCTGATTCAATGAAGTGCTAGACAGAGGCAAAGAGAACACAGATTGGTGGTGGAGAAGGAAAGCACCGAATACCAGCTTCACGAACTGGCCTCATTGCCAGTCATTCATAATTTCTGGAGCCTGTATCCATAATTTCCCTTGTTGTGGTACAAAAATTATTTTATACATTTTAATTTCCCTTTTAGTTTCTATCCCTCTCCCCACAGTAACCTATAGAGTGTGTTGGCTGTGGCTAATGTTATAACTTGGTGCACAGGTTGCAGAATATTTACCCAAGATCGTGGCAGAATAAAGAGGGGAACGGCCATCACCTGGAAGGTCATAACTTGGTGCCATTAGCAGACATTCATGAGAACTTGGGGTGTCTCCCTTTGGGGAGAAGGAGGGAGTATTTTTAGTTGCCCATGGAGTTGTATTATATTGAGCGAGGTATTGTTTTAAGACCATTGTGAAAAGAAATATATAGCTGGAGGTTGGATAACTAAATAGGTCGACTATAGTGGAAGTTGGCTACCTGGCATAGATGCTTCCTTCCCACTGTGGACAGTCCCCCATTGAGTGAGTCCATTAGCACATGTGGCATCCAGAAGGATGCTGACCATGAAGAGAGAGAGTAGTGCCTTTAGGGGTACCATACCCAAAATGTAACTCCAGGATGACCTCAGCTGCGTTCCCAGGTATCCGGTCTCTGCATTTCTGTCTGTCTTCTGAATCCAATTCTCCAACCATCCATTAGTTCTAGGGATAACCTGATAATCTTCCATAAATGTATTTTCTGCTTAAATTAGTAAGAGTTGGTGTCTATGGTCTGTATGCATCCCTCACTTATACATGGGGTCCTGCATTCTTGTGTCTGTGGTGGTATAAATAAGAAAAAAAAAATATCCAGTGCTATGATTAAGAAAAGGAAAAGTGAAAATCTTGTGTGTTTCCTACTTCATAAAGAGCTAATGATTTTGGAAGATGCTTAAAAATATAACCAATTAAGTTATTATCAGTGAGTGCAATGTACTCAATGACACCAACCCAGCCCTAAAATTTATATGTTGAAATCCTAACCTCCAATGTGATGGTATTAGAAGGTGGGGCCTTTGGAAAGTGATTAGGTCACGAGGAATGGCAGAACAGGGAAAAGAGAGGGAGTACAGCATGAGGAAGAGAACATAATGAATGACTGGGTCAGACTGGAATAAATTCACAACTGCCTGGGATTAAGGTCCAAATAAAACGAGATGAATGTAGTTAATATAAATATGGAATTCTGTATGATCAAAAAGCAGCTTCACAAGTATAAAATGGGGGAAGAAAGGGAGTAGGATGTGTGGACAAATTACATTGTTTTTCAGAAATATTTAGGCATTGTAGTTGAATAATCCTAAATGTATCAGCACTGTACCTCTCCCCTTCCCAAGCTGCTTGAATATCTGTTCTCTCAATAAGCTCCTTCAGTGATTTGCCCAGAAAGGAAAGCAAGTTTCTGCCCACCTCTCCCTCTTTCTCTCCCAGTGCTCTCTGCCCACCTCCACCACCCCCACCGCCCCTGGATTGATCTCTGTCAGAACTGAGGACCTTCTCGCTTAGAGCCCTGAGTACCCCCTTGTGCAGGAGGTGCTGCTTGTTCTTGGGTTTCCAGAAGTCTCTTGTTTTCACCAGTTGGTTTGGATTTTATTCTTTCTCTGAAACTCCACATGCTCCCACAGACTCCATTCTGCAGAAATACCCCTCGGCTCCTCCACTGGCTTCACCATTGCATCGTACGTGGAAAAACTCTGGGCAACCACCCAAGCCTGTTGTCTCACACTCCCTCTACTAAGATACCTACTGCCTTCTACCACGGACTCCCCCCAAAAAACTGTCCAAGTGGGCCATTTCTATCTTTGACAGGAGAAGTACCTTGTTCCAATATATTATCTTGTAAAATAAATAGAATTTAAAAGCTGTTGGAATCCCCCAAATACTTTAAGCTGTAAGAGAGATATCACCAGGGTCTGAGTCATATATGGTTACAATCCCTGTTTCTCGGAGTATAGATTAACTCGTTTTCATTTTTCTTGCTCTGTACGATATACAACCTCCTTCCTTCTTAATTACTGTCCTTTCTTCCTTTTTTTTTTCTTCCGAAAATTTTATTGGAGGAAAACTAAAAAACATTTACAGTACAATGTTTACAGTCACAATTTGTAGTGAGCTGATTTCCCAAAATGTATTACAACTCAAGTTGACTTATCTTGTTACATTCAAAAACCTACTCTGTCACAGTAGTCCAGAGAGTACATACATAGTGCTCCAACTGTATCTATGTACAACCGACACTCCATTTTAAGTGTACAATTAAATGATTTTCAGTGAATTTACCAATGTGTACAGTTAATCACATAAATCAGTTTTTGAGGAATTCCTTTCCCCTATTGAGACCCCTAATTCTGCTCCCCAACTACTTTTCAAGCATATCCCACCCCTCCACAGTGCCCACCACATCGCTCAGACGTGGGTTTACCCCCCACCCCCCAA
>CAUYRT010086316.1:0-27168 GCA_963574885.1 Lepilemur ruficaudatus | reverse complement strand
GCCTGTAGTCCCAGCTACTCGGGAGGCTGAGGCAGGAGGATCGCTTGAGCCCAGGAGTTTGAGGTTGCTGTGAGCTAGGCTGATGCCACGGCACTCTAGCCCAGGCAACAGAGTGAGACTCTGTCTCAAAAAAAAAAAAAGGGGGAAAATTGTTGCATAGAGAAGTGACATAGATTGCTTCCCATGTCAGATAAACCAGTCCAAAGTGGAGCCTGGATTTCTGGAGCCTACATTCTTGACCACTAAACAACATCAAAAAGTGACAGTAGATAATCAATGAGGAGGAAAACCATAGATGCATATTCAAAAATATTTCTGGGGGCCATTTTTCAGGCACACAAATAGTTCCCCATGTCACAGAGCACATGCAGATTCCCACCCTTTTGTATAACAGGAGCAATAAAAAAGCAACAAAAGTTAATATTCATTGATGACTTGGTATGTGCCAAACTCTTTGCCTTCGCTATTTGATTTCTTCCTCACAACACTCTGTGATGTGAGTGCCATTCTCATTCTCATTGTAAGACTGGAAATTGGAAATTGGAACTTAAAAATTTAAGCAACTTACCTGTCATTCAACTTCCAAGTGGTAAAGCCAAAATTCAAACTTGTCCCCGAACCCATGCTTATCTTCGAAGCCGTTAACATGAAGGCTGAGAGGTCAGGCTCTAAAAGTGAATCCTGGCACCACAACCTCTGAGCTGGGCCACCTTAGGCCAGTTACTAAACCTTTCTGTGCCTATGCTTCAGTTGTTTCACCCGTATCATGAGAACAATATTAATACTTACTTTGTGGTGTTTTCGTTAGAATTAAATGAGTTAATATAAGCAAAGCCCTCGAAAGCACGCCCACACACACAAAATCCTCTAAAATCACAAATATCAGCTATGGTTATGATGACAATAATGGTAATTGCTATTGTTACCATTCACACCTTGGGCTATCTTCCAGCACCACGAAATAGTGAATGCTCATAAGATTTCCATGAACCACTAGGAAAAGCTTAATTTATCTTCAATAAGCTTAACAGAAAAGAAAGTTTGCAGTGTATTCTAGAAATTTTTCTACTAAAAACATTTATGCACTCAATGGAGTCTGCCTTCATTATCCCAAAAAGTCATTATAAGGAACAATGAAGTTAGATAAATAAGCTACCATTTTTTTGTGAGAACATTGACTCACAATAATGAGAGCTGGGTACCAACATTTGATTACATTTTCCTTCATACTTTTGATGACCAAAGGATTTGCAATTAATATTAGTTCTTTAAAACAAAATTGTTCCACTTGGTAGTGGAACATCCAAATTCTTTTAGAGTTTATCTTTGCTATTAAAAATAAAAACCATTCCATGCTAATTTGAAAAGACACCATAGTAAGCTAAGATTTCATCCATTCTGAATGTAGATGAAAAAAAATTATTGTTGCTACAGTCCGTATGTATTATTTCCAAAAAACAGTCCAAAGCCTTATATAAATTTTAAATGAAATAATAAATACTTACCTTGGGGATAATGGCAATATTTTTAGAGAAATATCCTATCACACTTTTATGTAATCATTCAACAAAAACAAAATTTTTTTCTAAATTTAGAGGCACGTTGGAAACAAGATTTTACTGAATTCCAAATTGGTCCAGTTTCCCAGCTGGATCATTCCTTCCTGTTTGCACAGATTAATGTTTTTTAATTAACTGCTTGCCTAACTTCAGATGGCCCTACGTCTTCTGCACATAAAAACATTTTCTTATTTCCCGTTCAATACGTGTCAGACACACTTGCCTGTTTTACCACGCTGGAAAATTAAGTTAGAACACACGTATTTTCAGAGACATGCAGAGGCCACAAAGAAACGGGGAGGGAGGACTCTTATTGTCACTAAATGGGAAATAAATATGAATTTCTAGAGACAGACACCTCCCGCAGAAGAAAAAATTAAGAAGCCTATTATTTGTCCATTTTTAAACTAAATTTATAGGTGGGAGGAAACATAGTTTTTTTTAAATTACTCAGGATAAAGGCAGAGGAAACTATTTTAAGTCTGTAATATCTTATTAATCTCTTAGGACAATAACATCTTGACACTTTATAACATGAAAAGTCAACACATGAAAAAGATGTGGGTGGGCAATGGTAACACTTTGCCTTTGTCTTGTGTTATATTCTAGGTTTCTTACCCATTCTGTGTCTTCTTCCGGTACCCTTGCTTGCAGTGAGAGGAAAAGTACAGGTTGCTGACTTGAGAGGAAAGAGGATGGGTGAGATTAGTAAAATATAACACAGGGCAATAAACGCTACATTAAAAGGCTTCTCATTCCATTGGTCAACTATAACACATCATATCAAGGAAGGGTGCTGACATAGACTGTGAAATAAAAACTGGAAAAGACCAATAAAATAAAAACTGAAAATTTTACAACACATTAAAAAGCTAAAAGTCTGAGTAAAATAATATTGAAAAGGTTTAGGCAGGGTACGGTGGCTCGTACTTATAATCCCAGCACTTTGGGAGGCCGAGGCAGGAGGATTGCTTGAGGCCAGGAGTTCGAGACTAGTCTGGGCAACATAGTGAGACTCCTGTCTCTGCAAAATATAAGAAAAATTAGCCAAGCACGATGGCATGCACCTGTAGTTCCAGCTAGTCTATGATCACACCGTGGCACTCCAACCTTGTCTCAAAAATATGACAATAATATTAAATGGGTTTTTTCTGAGCTGATTCAGCAAATATTTTGTGCCTACTATGTGCCTTGCTCTAATATTAATATTCTTTAGTGCAATCACACATACATATTTTTTGTCCCCAAAGAGATTTTCAGCTACAAAATCCATATTGGAATTTAGTGATTAGGAAAAAAAAATTGAAGGCTCCATAGAGATGGATGGGATTGGAAAGAACCTGGCAGCACAGAAATCATCCCAGACCAAGAGGACAGTGCAATAAACCAGAGAGTCAGGGAGAGCACACACAGCTTGTTCCAGGAATGGTAAGGAGATCAACCCAGGTGGAGCTGATGCGCCAGAGACAATGTGACGATTGGAAAAACCGTGGGAGTCTGAGCAGAGCCAGGTTTCAAGTCTCACCTCAAACACTGGTTGTTTAAGCAAACTACTTGTGCCTGACACATAGTAGATGTTCAATCTACTATGTTCGATCAATGTTACTAAACCGGAGAATAACGGCAAATATGGGAGGTGTGTTGGAAAAGTAGGATGGGATTGGATAATAATCTAATATATCTATTTTGGAAGAAGAGCTAAAAAGAAATCAGCAAAGATGTTCAATATCACTAGTAATCATGGAAATGCATATTATAACTGTGAGATAACACATTTTGCCCATCAGATTAAAAAAAAGTGAAAAAGGCACTAGGCACTGTTTGCTGAGATGTAAAGAAATAAGCATTTTCTTGCAAAATCAGTAGGTGTATGGATTGGCATAACCAAACAAAAGTTGAAGATTTGCTGCAGGCTGTGGCTCTTCTCCAGGTATCTTCTCATTCCAGGATCCAGCCTGCGAGAGAATCTCCTATCTTCTATTCTCAGCCAAGAGGCTAAACTGAATTGTGCGATCTGATTTAAGGCTCTTCATAGGTCATCTCTACACACATTCCATTGAACAAAGCCAGTTATGTGGTCCAAGCCTGACGACGATTTGGTGGGTGGCTGGGTGGGTGACATGGTGGAGGGGCATAATCCTCTAACAGGGTGGCTCTGTATATCACGTGGCAACAGGTGGGGATATATAATCCGGAAAGAAGGGAATAATTGGGAACAACCCATAGACTCACACTCTAACTGGTCTGTCTGCTTCCACACAGCAGCCACAGTGATCCAATTAAAATAGAAGTCTCACTCTGTCACTCCTCTACTCAAAAGCTTTCAAGAGTTATCCATCTCACTCAGAGTAAAACCCAGACTTCCCCATGGTTTAAAAGGCCTTACTTGGTTTGACTTCCTTCCCCATTCCACACATCTCTAATCACTCTTCCCTGTAAAGCTCCTCTTTAGCCTCGCTGGCTTCCCACCTGCCCCAGGGCCTTTGCACATACTAAGCCCTCTGCCTGAAGCACTCTATCCATATATGCCCTGGCCCTGCCCCCCATTCCTTTAGGTTTCATTCAAATGACAAGAGTAGATAATTGGTGGTTACACTAATACATACATGTGATAAAACTGCATACAATTACATACACACACAAACAAATGAGTGGTGTCTAACCTGGTGAAATTTCAATACAGTCTATAGACTGTACCAATGTCAACTTCCTGGTTTTGCTATTGTACATAGTTAACGTAAGATATTACCATGGAGGAAGCTAAGCAAAGTGCACATGAGACCTTTATGTACTATTTTGCAACTTCTATTAAGTCTATAATTATTTCAAAAGAAAATATTTTTAATGAGGAAAACCATTGGTGATCAATCACCTTGTTACGCCATATAAAATGGCACCGCCACACCGTCTATCCCTTTATTCTTCTCTATTCCTCTTCAATATCCTTACTGTGAGCTACAGATTTCCTTGCTGCTATAGGTGATATGTGTCCTTGAATACTGTCTATTTCCATAACTAGAACATAAATACTGTGACAGCAGGGGCTTTGTCGGTCTTGTTTGCTATTGATTCCTTGGTACCAAGAAGAATACCTAGAATGTAGTGGGTACTCCATAAACACCTGTTAAAGGAAATGAATGGGCCCAGCAGTCAAAATTTGAAACTACCTGAATAGGAAATTATTCATAAATAAGAAAATAATTAAATAAATTTTGATATATACCAAAATACTACACAGCAATTTAAAGAATGAAGTAGATTTATATGTACTTACATAAAAAGAACTCCATGATAGATTGCTAAGAGTAAAAATGGACAGGGTGATCTCAATCAGTGAAGCAGAAAATCACCATAATGCTTAAGAGTGGGGGTTCTGAAGCGCACATCCTCAGCCCGTTTTTAATTTGCAGGGTGGCCTTGGCAAGTTACTCAATCTTAACTTGCCTCCATTTCCTCATCTTTAAAATCAAAATAATAATGCTACAGGGATTAAAGGATTTAACTCATGTGAAGCCCAAGACATAGTATATTCCATCTATAGTACTTAGCATACTATAAACATTTAATATATGTTGGCTATGATTCTTCTTTATGCATAAAATCCTAGAGGTACATAAGTGTTTTAAATTCATAGAGAAAGGTCAATGCTGACGCACAGGAAAGTGTTAACAGTGGAGACCTCTGGGGAGAGATGAGGGGAGGGGTGTGGGGTGATTCTTTTTTTTAATTAAACAAATCCACACATCTGAAAGCCAAATATAAATTATTTCAAATTATACAAGCTAATGCTTCCTTCCATGACTATGGATAATCAAGGATTAACTACAGCTGCTTCACCTAAATTTGTAGTGGAGTTTGCAGGGCCCGGCAGCCCAGACACACACACGCACACACACTCACACCCACAGCTGCGGCAGTCCACCGCAGGGCCCTACCCGCACGCTCCTAATTGCTGGGAAATCCTGGCATGGCCTCTGTTGTGCCCAGGGTGTGCTGAAGGGCAGAAGTCTAAGAGCACAGACTTCTCCTTCTCTCTGATCTCTATCCATCAGGGACTCTATTAGATTAAGCCTCACACTACGAAAAACTGTTTCCAACTCAGAATTCTGCTAAGGACTCCTACCTCTTGCAGGCTTTCAGCTGGTTGGTCGGTTGACTTATTTTCTGATTTTATTCCGGTTATATTATATTTTGTCTTTTGAAAAACATCTCTACTTTACATCTCAGCATTGTTTTAGCTTATTGCTCAACTATGCTACTTAACTTTTCCTTTTTTTTTTTTTTTCCGAGACAGGGTCTCACTCTGTTGACCAGGCTAGAGTGTAGCGGCATCTTTATAGCTCACTGCAACCTCGAACTCCTGGGCTCAAGCCATGCATCCTCCTGCCCTAGCCTTTTGAGTAGCTGATACTACAGGCATGCAACACCATGCCCAGCTAATTTTTATATTTTTTGTAAAAATGAGGTCTCACTATGTTGCCCAGGTTTGACTCAATCTCCTGGCCTCAAATAATCCTCCTGCCTCAGCCTCCCAAAGTGCTAGGATTACAGACACCAGCCACCATGCCCAGTCAACTTTTCCATTTGTTTACCATCCATTTCATCTTTAAGTTCTTTGGTTTTACTTTTTTCTCTTTTACCTTTTATTTTAAATCACATACTTTTATGTTTAATCATTTTTGTTTCTTTTCTTAGTGTCCTTTTTCTAATCTCTTTTTTCCATTAGTTTTTAGTTACCTTTATTTTTTAAAATTTCATGATCTGATCATTCTCCTTAACTTTTATCTTACTATTTTTGTCTTTTTATCCATCTTATTTTTAAATTCAATAAAGTCTACAAAAATTTTCATCTTTATTTCTTTGAGCCCTTTGGGTTGTTAAAATACATTATCTCATGTTTTTATATAATTCTTGTGTATTTTGTGTGGATGATTTAAGATAATTTTTTTCCTGTCCTCTCTTAAATTTTAATTTGTTGTTATGTCACAGTTTGTCTTTATTATGGCCAGCAGGAAGCATCAGACCATGTCAACAGAAAAGTCTGGAGACCTTCTGTTGTTCAGCTGTCCCTGGAGCCCCCTCCAGTTCTACCACTCTGTCCACTTTTACCTAGCAAAAGGCCTCCTTTTTATAATGTTTGCTTTCTAAATTTCTTACTCTAGAGTATTCATGACAGGGTATGCACTGTCTCATCTCCTCGCAAGATGATCCTTCTAAAATTCAGAGTCCGAGTATAATCTAAGGAGTTCAAGTCGGACAAGAGATTATAGCATGAGAAAGCTGCTTCAGCAACATGTCCAGCCTGACTGTGGCTAAACCACACATGAGATTTCTATCAAAGAAGGCGAAGTGCTGTATCCATAATCAGATTCATGACATCACTTCTACATCAGCCTGATTCTTATATATGTATTTCTAGCTTAGTTTTCTCCCTTTCCAGCAGACCTGTAGAAGGATCCTCCAAGGTATCACTGTCGACAGCTATCTTCTCTCATTATGAGACAAGGAGAAGCTAGAGAGAACTAAGCCAACCCTCTATGGAGTAGGGGAAGAAGAGGGTTATTCATTTTGTTTTGTTTTGAGTCAGCTCTGCTTTAACTGAATGACACATAAATGTGTAGCCAATCTTAAGTAGTGCGGTTTATTTAGCTTTTCAAAAGCAAATGAAAAGATAATGCTCCTTCAACTGAAGAGATGTCTGTGACTCACAAGAGGTCTCGAGATACAGCAAAACAGCTGAGGTTGGGTTTCTCCTTTTCTATGTCACTTATCCAAAGAGAAACACAGAGTTATCCTGGGAAAAACAACCTGGGTTTGGCCCATAATGTTGACTAATTTCTCACAGTTTTCTTCCATTATGCTTCCTGTTTATTCTTTATGGACCCTCTCCTCCCGGTGGGCCCAGCCTGCTGTTGCACAATCCCTATTATTTTATTTCCCCGTTAGTCTTAGGAAATGACACTAGCCAAGTATCCTGATTGAAGGTCCAAGTCATCAGGCCATTCCTATCCAGTCCCCACACTGATCCATGACAACCCTCTTCATTCAGCTCACTCACTAACGAAGGCCCCTGAGATCAGATATCTTTCATGATCTTTCCATCTGTGCTACACCCTGACCCATCTGAGTTTGCTCTGCTCAACCAGCAACTGCAATTCTAGCTGACACTAAGCTAAATGATGATGTTGGCATTTATATTCCGTTATCATCAGGAACGTACTACCTTGTGAATGAGAATCCCCAGGAAGGGATTGCAAAGGATAAATTCAACAGTAAGGATCTTCCGTGGGTTAGTAGATGTCTGCTGTAAGATCTGTGTGCTTTAGAAATTCATTTATTCATATTCAGTGTTTAGGACCCTCCCTTTTTTCCCCTCTAGCTAAAAATGGGAGAGCTTGGCAGTAGAAACTCCACTGTGATGACTGTCTACTGCAGAGATCTACTGCTGTGCAGTTCATGCTCTAGAAATATGTTCATTCTGCTCATTCTTTCAGTTCCCCGATAAGCTGCACAAACCTGGCCCACCTGTGCTGCCATAGGAACAGACAGCGTTGCCGTTATCCCTTTCCACTATTTTGTTTCATTTTATTTCAGACTCTGACAAGAAAGCATTCATTAAATAAAAGAGCTGGCTATATTCCAAGAAAGTATAAAGGTTTAAATTTAACTATGCTGTTAGTACAACTCATTAAAAGATGGAAGCCTAATCAGGGGCCTCCAAAAAGTTTTGCAGAAAAGGCATTCATGAAGCTCCCCCAAATTTACCAAGTTGTTGGAATTCAGGGAAATGATCATGGTCTTGGATCACAGAAAGTGTAAATTGGTTGGCATAATTCTGAGATTTTCAGAAAGCTTTTGCCAAAATCCTAGCACAGAAATAAATGTATCGCTTGCTGCCAAACCATGAAAATAAAATATTAAATGATAAAAATATTCCACTGAAAATAAGCCTAGAAAATAGCTATAACCAAATGGAAGCATTTGAAGATTTCTTCCAGTGTCAAGAGTTGATACTATTTAGAAAAGATAAGCAATACCAGATTACATCTGTATTTAATACAAAGTATGTTCAAAGGTTCTGAGAAACGTAAGCTCAATAATTCCTGCTGTCATTCATAAAATAGGTATCATTACTCATAAAAATGTAATAATCTAATATAGAGGGAGAAAACATGCATGCCCAAAGATATTCTTCTCAGTATTATTTATAATATTTTTATTTGAAACCATCTAAATGATCCAAAATTGTGAAATTATGAAGTAATGATTAATTAGTAAATGAAATGAGCAGTATCAAATATACAACAGAGTAATTTTCTACATTAAAAATTATTTTTGTAAATGGTCTGCAATAGCATGAGGAAATGATTTTTTATAATTTTAATTTAAAAGGCTTCTAAAAAATTGAATAAGCAGTGTATGTAAAATGATACAGACAAAAACAGAAAATTTTAAATGACAGAACTATCCACAGCTAGCTGTGAAAACATGTGACATTCAATTTTCTCTCTATGTAACATGATGTTTAGTGAAATTTTTTACCATTGTCCTAGAATTAACAACTAGAACCCAAGATTGAGGACAGATGTATTAAGTAATTAAGTAAAATGTCCTAAGGGAGTCAAAAATAATGGGGGCCAAACACCACCTCAGGGTTGATTGAACAGCAGCTAAGCTAGTTCTGCCACCTGACCCTACATCCACCATGACTCTAATTCAAATAAGTAGATGAGACGACCCAGGTTACAAGGAGTGAATTATTTAAGGTATATGGGGGTTTCTGCCTCCTGCAGACAAGGAGATGGAACCCCAGAGAATCACTTGCCTATAGGAAAAGAGGTCACCCTCTCACCTGGCTGGGTCCTGACTGGGCTATAGAATCTATGAATCCATGCTGCTCCTACCACTGGAGTAAAATGATGGTCTTTTTAGGGAAGCATGATATGTGTTTGGGGACATCTATAAACATATGTCATTTCTCCTCCTAGCTCACCCAGTACGCATGAGGCACCAGGCAGAGAACCAAAAAAGGGAAGGGGAGAGGGTGACCCAGTGGCAAACCACACCCCTCCCCATCCTGCTGTCTGTACTTCCAATTGAGAAAAAGAAAAAGGGAGTCATGGAGGCGTAAGCCTGGCAGATGCGGGGAAAAGAGGAGATATGCGTGGAATTGGATATAAGATCAATGCTTCACAATGAGCCAGACCAAGTGTTTGATAACTGGAAGTGATTGGAAAATGTGGGCTAGGTACAAGGTATTGTTAAGCAATGTGAAGAACAGTGACATTGTTTGAAGTGAAGTGTTTGGAGTTCACATGTTCATTACACTAGTTACGTATTTTTAACGTGTTTACTACCATAATTATTTGGGAGTTTTTGTATTTGTTTCTGTTTTGTTGGTTTTCAAATTCTAACCACTTTTAACTTGGTCATATCAAATATTTTTGAGGATTCAGGATATAAATGATAAATGATTAAGTCCCAGAGCCCTGTATCTGCTCCTACATTAGAACCTATGCATTTTGTGAACGTGTCTAATCTTCCCCATTAAACTGTTAGATCTTTGAGTGCAAAGTGTGATATATGTTTTTATCCCAAAAGACCAATGCTGTGCCTTGCATACAGAGGGTACTCAATAAATATTAACAGAATAAGCTATTTGTTCCTATATTTTACTGCTATTTCAAAGTAAATATGAGAAAATTCGCATACACATTTGTTAATGAAGAGTCACCCGAGTGATGGGTCAGTTAGTCCTGGTATTATAATTCGGAGACCTATAAATTCTTCCACCCTGGTAGACCAGTGGTTGACTGATATAGTTGTGTTAAATATTTACAATCCAATCCAACACATATGCCTTCCAACTACTCTAAATTTAGAAAAATACCTCGACTTATTTTAAACTGGGAAAACCTTATTGTGCAAGGGAATTATCTCTATTACCAACTTCTTGAAAATCTAATTCATCTGATGCTAAAACTTGATAATGTTATTCATCCTTAGCTATCCTACCTACAATGGCTTATTATTAACATGAGAAATTGTTCTATATTATAAATTATCAATCACTCTTATTGTATGTGTCAGAATTAAACACAAATTTGAGGAAATTAAGGTCAGTTTCCTAATCTCTTAGGTGATAAATCACATTTACTCAAGTTGAGCAAGTATAGTTGGCCAAATAAGTTATATACATACAAACAACCTGACAGTCATCTGAAGATTGTATTATGCAATCTTTCATTAAAATTTGTGAATGGTAATTCTACAGGACACAAAAATTAAGGCCAAAGTGTTATTTTAAAGGTATAACTAAAGAACTATTTCATAATTTCATATTTTAATAACAAAGAAAATTATTCAAAGTCTAGATTCAAAGAAAAGCTTTTCCCAGACCAAAAATCTACCAGGAAAATTAATATATGAAGCATTAATTTTTCCTCATTAATTTCCTCCATTAATTTCCTCATTAATTTTTCCTTACTCCAAATTGCATTTTAAACATCAACTGTTTTATTAGTTCCTTCCCAAAAAAGTACCTGTAAAATACCTTACATGGTTGCAAATGTTATTATATGTATAGAGAAACAAATAAATTTGACCTAAAGAAGCATAAATTATAGTAGATGTTTTGTGTCACCATTTAATTAGTGAAAATATCAAATGTCTAAGATTCAAATTAGGGACTCAATTCATAATTGTAACAGAATGGCACTATACCAATAAAATTAAACATAAAATTCAATTTTTTGTACTCTATTTCTTTTCAAAAAAAAATGTCTGATGACTAAAAAGGGATGAATGCAACTATTTTTAAGGATAAAAAATGTTTAAAGCAGAAAATAATGTGAAAAATAAAAGTCAGCTGATATATATCAGCAGCCGTAAACTAAATTGAGTCATCCTACTTGAATGTTTAAGAATTCTGATTATAACTAAGGCAAATAAATGTCTTTTCCACTTTAAAAAAAAAAGGGAAAAGTCAGTGCAGTTGCTCTGATTGGGCTTAAAATCTTGCTCTAAGCTTCCTGGCAGCTAAGAAGGAGTGGAAAATTTAAGTCTGTTACTTAACCTCACCAATGGAATGATGACAATACTTTCTTTGAAGAGACATTGTGAGAATACCCTGAGAAAATGTAGGTGAAGTGTTTGGCATTGTGCCTAGCACATGGGACACGTCTAAGGATGTTATCTAGTATTACTATATAAAAGGAAAAGACAGGTGATGTTTCTCAAAGAAGACGGTTAATGCTAGTACCAAATCCTAAGAGAAATTTCCTATATGAATTATGTAGTAGGAACTTAGGTAAGAGCCACTTCATTACACTTGACTGCAGTAGAGCTTGAAGTACAGAGACACTTTCCTCTTCCAGGGAATGCTTATTATGTTAGTGCCAGCCACAGCGCCTTGCGCATAGGAAACGGTCCTGTTTAATTGATCTTGTTACAAAGCAATTCTCTTCAATAAACACAGCTGAGTAGCAAAGCCTTTCCCTTTCTCTTCCTCACTCTGTTCAGAGTCTGCAAATGTTCTGAGCTATGGCCGATGCTCTCATCAACTCTATCAACTACCTGTCAAGGGAAAAAAAAACCCTAAATTCCCAGTCTCTGCCACCTACCTTAATAGAGCACATCAGCTGATCAAGAGCTAAGAAAGGGAACAGAGTAGAATATGCATGACGTCTTCTCTATCATTTTGCAAGTTGAAATCCTACCTTCTTTTAAAAAATCTGAGAATTTCAGAAAATCTCAACTTCCTAATTTTCCTCTTACCTCCCATTCTCTTTATAACCAGGTTCAAACTTGCTATCCTGTTTCCTCCTTATACCCTCACACACATCACAGTCAGGTTTCTACTGGTGTAGGAAGTCACGCCTCTCCACTGAAACTGCTCTTGCTTTGCAAAATCTCAAATCATTCCTAACTACCAAACACTATGGACACTTCAATTTGTATATTTTTTGACCACTCTGAAACATATATATTTTGGAATACTTCCTCTTTTCTTGTGACTTACATAATGTCACACTTTCATGGCTCTCTTATGCCTGACCATTTTCTCTCTCTCCCTCTTCTTTGTCAGGTCCATATTTTCTCACTTTTACATTTTTTGTGGGAAAATTCTCCAATACACATCCTTCCACTACTCTCCTCCACCCACGAAGCAATCCCTGGGCCCGCTAATCTACACCAGTAGGAAATGGACTATGAAAGCTTTGCATCCTCAAGGAGTATATACTGTGATGCAACCATCAAGGAGAGTGGAATAAAAAAGAATCTGCCAAAGGACAAAGTCAGAAGTCATAATGAACACGGACTACGGAATTCTCAGAAGGTGGGAAGCCAAAAGCTACCAGATAAACTAATCAAGGACCTTTTCTTAACGCCAGAGAAGAGTGTCTTCGTAATTTTCAAAATTCCTGTCCAGTAGAATTTGATAATTGCTATGGATAGTGACTTCTATGTATTTCTTATTTCCCTTTTTGCTGAATGGGAAATTTTATAGAAATTATTCTATTTCTCCTCTACCATTATATTTTTAATACTTATGGGGCATATAAAATGCCTTCTAGTTTGTAGGTCCACAAAGTGCAAGAAGCTACACCTGGCCCCGATGAAGAGCACCAGGTAGACCCAAAGGTCAAGGACTTTGAGTCAGATGAGTAACCTAGTGGAATTTGGTGGCTATCTTCCTTGCAGAGGGACTGATGGTGTTCTATGAGTGTGCAAGTGTGTTCATGGATACTTGGGAGTACAGAATGTTGACACAGGTATATGAAATGGAGATAATTTCTTGTTTGAGCAACTAATAGGATTAGTGGTAACACCACTCACTAAGACAAGAAAAGCCAGGTTTGAGGGAAAGATTCGATTTTGCACATGTTAAGTGTGGGGTGTCCATGAAAACTCAAGTAGAGACACTACCAGTATAGTTTTATATAAAATCTAAATTTGTATATACAATCTAGACTTCAAAAAACAAAAAAAAAACTGAGAATCCATAACATGCAAATACTATATAAAACTTCAAAAATGAATAATTTTATCCGAAGAACATACAGAATAGATGGACATCTACAGTATGAATTTGAAAACATTATTTCAAGTTTACAAATTTTGTCAGTTCTCATATGCAGGCTTTTGTTCTCATGTTTAGTCAGTAAACACAGTTATTTGTGTGTTTGTTTGTTTGTTTGTTTTTTGCGACAGAGTCTTACCGTGTTGCCCAGGCTAGAGTGCCGTGGCATCAGCCTAGCTCACAGCAACCTCAAACTCCTTGGCTGAAGCAATCCTTCTGCCTCAGCCTCCCAAGTAGCTGGGACTACAGGCATGCACCACCATGCCTGGCTAATTTTTTCTATATATTTTAGTTGGCCAATTAATTTCTTTCTATTTTTTTTAGTAGAGACGGAGTCTCGCTCTTGCTCAGGCTGGTCTTGAACTCCTGACCTTGAGTGATGATCCTCCCACCTCGGCCTCCCAGAGTGCTAGGATTACTAGGCGTGAGCCACCGCGCCCGGCTGGTAAGCACAGTTTTTATACTGAGTCAACCTCCTATGAGCTCTGACCCTGCCTCTCAGGAATAACCAGTAGAAAACACTGTTCTAGTAAAGTCAGTGGAAAGTTTATAGACTTGTCCAAATCTTATCCACATTATTTATAGTCTGAGAAACAGAACTAGAACATTTAGGGTAAAATGGGCTTTTCTGAATAACCCTCATCATTCATAGTCATAACTAAAAACATCTTAAAATCTCAGGATTAAAAAGGACCCACAGACCTTTACAAACCAACACACACACCACCATAAATGTTACCACTACATAAAGATTACCTATCATAAATATAATTTATTTAATAAGAATCCTAAATGAATAAATTTAAGAGTTATTCCTACAATATTTGAAAGATTAAGAAAAAAAACTATTCCAAGAAATAACTTAGTAAGTGCAAAAATGCTGTTTTAAGTGCTTAATCTCAAGATAGAGCTTTTCCATCTCTAATCTTCATGCAAGCAAACTCACTGATGATATTCTGACATCAGCAAGAAAGTTTAGTTTAAATATTAGGAACCACCTTTTAACTGCAAGGTCATGCAAACATTGCTAGCGTTTACTAAAGGAGTTTGTGGAATCTCCCTCAGAGGTTTTTAAGAGTCAGTTAGACACTCATTTAAAGGAATTAGTTTAAGATAACTTGAATGTACTTCTTTGGCAGCAGGGAGTTGAACCACAAGATTGTTGTTCTATGGCACTATTTCCTGGCAGGAAATTGAAGGTGGGAAAAGAAAATAACAGTGAGTTTGAAGTTTGGGGTTTTATTATTTAAATCATTTCCTCGTATTTAATGACCTGCAAATTTCACCATTTATGGCATTTAAATATATTCAAGACTCTGGGATGCTTTTCATGCCCTTGCCAAATGGGATTTACTTAATTTCTGAGTAATTTATACTTGGGATTTCTCTGAAGCAGGCATAATGTCTTGGTTCTGGCTCCAGATTTATAACTTCCAGTCAAGTCAGAGAACCACAAGACTGAGCTACCACAGTGGACTGACCTCTATTGTTCAAGGACATCTTGGCTGGCCTGGCCCCTCTTTGATACTTGAAACTAGTATTTGAAGTCATACACAGGAACTACCTCTATGGTTGGAAGCAGTTGACTTTTCCAGCCAAAAAGTCTATACAGTCCACTTTTGCTGAGTGGGTTAATGAAGTCGGAAAAGGTAACGACTGCATCCCAAATCATAGATAAAGCAAAACTGCAATTAAGCACAGCTAATCCATGCCCACATCATCACCTCAGCACTCTAAATCAATAATGAAAGAACATATATAATACAGTAAGGGGAAACTGAGTAAAAGACTTCTCAGAAAGTAGCCTTGGACGTCAAGGGCTACCATGTACAGAGCTCCCAGGAGAATGTTAGACTCTGCTTTACTCCCTTATTTGTTTTTTCGAAGTATACTTTACATATCATGCCTTTACTCCATTTTAAGTGTACAATTAAATGATTTTTAGTGAATTTGCCAAGATGTACTTGGATACAGAATTCTCTCTTAAGGAGTACAGGGGAAAAGGTCACTTTTTTTATTTCAGAATATTATGGGGGTACAAATGTTTTGGTTACATAAATTGCTTTAGTACTGTTTAAGTCAAAGCATGCCCATCCCCCAGATAGTGTGCATTGTACCCATTAGGTATGAATTTACCCATCTCCTCTTCCCCCTCTCCCACCTGCTTGATTTCCAATGAATGTTATTTCCATATGTGCACATTAGTGTTGATTGATTAGTTCCAATTTAATGGTGAGTATATGTGGTGTTTGTTTTTCCATTCTTGTGATACTTCACTCAGAAGAATGGTCTCCAGTTCCATCCAGGTTAACATATAAGGTGTTAGTTCACCCTTTTATTATGGCTGAGTAGTATTCCATGGTATACATATCCCACATTTTATTAATCCACTCATGTATGGATGGGCACTTGGGGTTCTTTCCACATCTTTGCAATTGTGAATTGTGCTGCTATAAATATTCGAGTGCAGATGTCTTTTTTATAGAATGTCTTTTTTTTCCCTTTGGGCAAATACCCAGTAGTGGGATTGCTGGATCAAATGGTAGTTCTACTTTTAGTTCTTTGAAGTATTTCCATAAGATCATTTTAAATCAAATTTCCAACAATATCATAATCAAGCAAAAAATATTTGTTGAACAGATTATTAAATAACTGAAATGAACATTGCTTGCTGATGGCCACTACAAAGGACACCATTTTAAGATTTATAAAATGCCTGGTGAGTGAATAATTTCTCTCAGAGTTCCTCTTCTAGAAACAGCGGCCTACCTCCACTGCACCTCCAGTGACTCCAGTAACTCCAGCCCAAAACTATAGGAGCTAAAGGAACGATGTTCCTGTACGGAGGAGTGATTAGGCTGATGCTACAGGCGACTACAGGCTGATAATGAAGACACACAGGCACTGTGGCCGAAGTAGCATCATCCTCAGTGCTTTCCATCTAGAAAATGCTCCAAAAGTAAAGAAAAGGCATAGCTGTAGTTGGAAAGAGAATAAAACTAGACACAGTCTTCTTTCATGAAGAAGGTATATGGGGAATGAGCACCCGGGGCTGGCTGACCTCAGACACAGCAAGCAGTGGATAAATTGGTCTCGGGGAACAAAAGCCTGTGGTCAGGTCCCCAGATCTTCCATTTCCTGTCCGTGTACCTTGAGCAAGTCCTTTGCTTTCCTTAAGGCTCAGTCTTCTCATTAAAAAGAACAAGAAAAAAAGGAGAAAGAGAAGAAAGAGGCAGGGAGAGAGACAAGTCTGTATGATACACCCCTAGTGGATTGCTGTGAGGGTAAAAAAAGTTAACTATGTGAAAGTTCTTGGCGATGTACAGAATTCTACAGAAAACAAGTAATTTTATGTTTATTACTTGATTAACATTACTTACATAATTATCAATTTGATGTCTTCTCACATACAGCCTAACTCTGTCTCAAAATTCACTCGGAAGTTGAAGTAATAGAAACTTTCAAATGCAGAATAAAGATACAGTACTTAAAAGACAAAGGGAGCTATAGACAGATGGTCCTGGCTTTAGGTGGACTTTAGATGGATTTATAGGATTAACCCCATCGTAAGTCAAGAGGCATCTGTATTTGCAATCCATAGGCCACGCGTATACAATGTATGCCAAGTAACAGGCCCCATACATAGCACACCACTTATTGCATACACATAATCACATACTTAATCTATAATTGGTCCAACAACTTTTATGAAAAGGTGAATTATTTTCATAAATCTGGATGCCTAATGGCTATACCAAACAATGTATGGCTTACTATTGCCTAAAATGTCATCTCTTAGGATGGCAGTTTAGTTTTTCCTGCCCTACTCTAAAATAATTATCTCTGGGAGTACCCAAAAATTGCTTATCTAATAATGGTTCCTTAATAATAAAATTTATAAAAAAAGAGAAATGAACATTTCTTGTGCATATGGGTTGGCACTTTATATATAACCCTGTTGAGACGCTAGGGAAGCCTAATGCTTGCTGAGAAGCTACCATGCTCCAGGTGCTGGAATAAGCAATTTCCATATGCTATCTCATTTAATTTTAACAGCAATCATGAAAAACACCTCTCACTTTTTCAGATGAGAATGGTGAGGCTCCGTGAGATTAAGACTTACCCAAATTCACACAACAGGTTGCAAATTTGGGATTCCAGCAACTCAACTTTCTCATTTCAAACATGTTTAAACAGTAACCAGTTAATTTATATGAAAGAAATAAAGTTCACAGAATCATTCCTAGAATATACAACTATCTATGGAACAACCATGTCAATGGATAACAGCTTAAATCTTTCTCAAGACCCAACTATCAATAGGTAAAATGAAAATATGGCCACAGTCCTAATAGAAAGTTATCACATTTAACCCCAATTTTTTTTATTTCTGTCACTCATTTTTTCTTTGGATTTGGACTTGTGGACCATTTCTTAGGTTTTTGTTAAAAGCAAATGCCTATTCTTTCTTAAGTTGGTTATTTTGAGAGCCAAGAAAAGATAGGGAATTTGACGAGTGAAAACTTTACGAGTTAAGGAATTTTCAAAACAGTCTGCAACAATGCTATTGGCATCCAGTCAATCAAAAATTATTGTATAACTGTTCGTTCTCGGCTCAGCAAAATGTCACCTCCAGAGTAGATTAGGTCCCCTCCTTTATCATTTTATTGCATCCTGTCCTTTTCTTTTGTAGCTGTTTAATGTCTTTCTGCTTCATGCTATCATAAGCTGAACTAAATAAGTGTAGGTACCCTTATGTCCCATTCCCAGGCTCTTCGCAGGGTTTGCACACACACACACACAAAAGGCATTTGCTAAACATCTGGTACCTGAATGAATGAAGTAAAGTGTTTAGCAACTGGCTATACAATCCATGGCAGAGCACTTTCATTAGTGTTTCTTGCAGAGACACCAATTCAATCAATTTTTTGAACTATAAACAAAAGACCACCTCGCATCAATATTTTAAAGATAACATTGCACATTTTTTGCCTTATCAGAATGTTTCCTGCAGCTTTTCTGCCAGTAAGGTGCTTAAAGCCAAACTCGCCAAACTAATCTCATCCAAAAACAAGACAATATCCGGCCATCGCACCTCCTCCGAGCCATGTCTGCTCATTGCCAGAGTCGTATTCACGTTCAAAGACAAGACCTTCCTTTGCATTCTCAGGACTTTCTCCAAATTTATTTCTCAGCAAGCAGTCATACCTGTCTAGTTTCTATCTCCTGTCAGTTATTAACTATTAATATTCCAAATGCAACTCACCTGCGAACTGGTTAAAAAAAAAAAAAAACTGTCCTGAAGCAAAGAATATGAAAAGTACACAATATGAAAAACAAGAAAGATTAGTATTAAGAATAAACCTTTGTCAGGTTAAAATTTTCAGAGAGCTCTTTAAAAAAAAAAAAAAAAATTCTAACTCCTCCCTGCTTGGTAATTAGTAGTATTTTAATTTAAAAAAATTTTTAACTTTGTAAAAGTGAGTTTTGAAGTAGGTTCATTTTTAAGTCTGGAATCATAGCAAGTGAGCTGGTATGTACATACGGAAATCAACGTTTCCAATTCGAAAATGCTCACTTTCTATAACATCACCTTTGTTACCCTTTATATAAAACTGCCTTCTCTCAAATTTCTCCCATCGTAGTTGGCAGAATACCCTCTCTGCAGCATCTTTTGCAGACTAAGCCTTTCTCTCCTGAAATGTTCATGTCCTTTTTCCTGAACTTCCTTCCATAAATGAATCTCCATAATAATAACTCATTCAGGAGTTTTCACCCAATGAGATTTACTGCCTCTGTTTAAAATGGCAGCACACATTACTTCTACCGCATGGGCGGACTAATCAATGGTCTGTGAAGCATATTTTTATATGAACTCAAGATATAAAAATGAATTGCCCTTTTGTGTAATCTTTGGCCCATGTCTCTGAAAAGTTTTCTCAACGTATTTTGGTAAGACATGCTCAATTAGTATTCTCCTTTCTTGAGAATTTTTTTCTGATGTTTTTGGGCTTCTTTTCCCATTGTGCAATGGCACCTTTTCTTTTTAATGGCCATTGGAGAATCTTACTGTGAAAATGACACTTTCCCTCTGGAAATTACAAAGATTTGTCAGGCTAACCATTGCCAAATTCAAATTTCCTCTCTTAATTAGGAAAGTTAAATAATGTTGTGATTCTTAGACTTTCTATTCTTTCATAAAGACAATAAAATTTGTTTTTATTTACTTTTTTCTTTTATAGTACATCACCTATGTGATAGGTAATATCTATCACATAGTATATACCTATGTACCTATGAAAGTACATCACCTATGTAAAGAGTATATTAATCACTTACATTTCAGAAAGAAATAACAAAATGATCACCCCGTATGTGCCACCCACCTTAAGAAAAGAGCTTTGCTGGTCATCACAGGTTTTCTGTGGACTCCTCCCCCTTTTCATCCTTCTCCCTGACCTCTCTCCCTTCTGCCCTGCTCAGGCAACTACTGCTCTGAATTTTATGTTAATTATTCCCTTTCTTTAATAGGTTTGCCACATATTTGTGAATGCATTAAAAAACAGTTTGTCTCTTTTTACAACTTCATGTGAATTAATCCATCCTTTATGGATTCTTCTGTGATTTGTTTCTTTTACTCTACATAATGTTCTTGAGATTCAAGCATACTAATACATGTAGTTGAGTTCATGAATTTTTACTGCTGTATAATATTCCAGTGTATGAATATACTGCAATTTATTTATTTTTGAGACAGAGTCTCACTTTGTTGCCCATGCTAGAGTGCCGTGGCATCAGCCTAGCTCACAGCAACCTCAAACTCCTAGGCTCAAGCAATCCTTCTGCCTCAGCCTCCCAAGTAGTTGGGACTACAGGCACGCACCACAGTGCCCAGCCAATTTTTTGTATACATTTTTAGTTGGCCAATTAGTTTCTTTCTATTTTTAGTAGAGACAGGGTCTCACTCTTGCTGAGGCTGGTTTCAAACTCCTGACCTTGAGCCATCCACCGGCCTCAGCCTCCCAGAGTGCTAGGATTACAGGCGTGAGCCACCGTGCCCGGCCTATTTATTTAATTTTTAATAGCTGCCAATTTCACAAGAGTGAAAATATCTCAATAATTATTAATAGCATTTCCCTAATTATTAATGAGTCTGAGCATCTTTTCAGAGGGTTATGAGTCATTAGCATTTCCTCTTCTGTAAAATTCCTAATAATGTGCATTGCCTGTTTCTTTTTACCATTTTCATCTTTTCTTGATGTTTTCTTGTATCTTCTGTTATTTATTGCTATATTCATTCACTTTTTGCTTTCTTTCAATGCATAGGAATTCTTGATTTTACTGTGATTGGATTTATAAATCCTTTCCTTTATGGTTTATACATTTTGTATCTTGTTTAAGAAATCCATCCTATCTTTAGATCATAATGATATTCTCCTGTATCATGTCTTTTAACATTTTTATAGTTTTGACTTTCACATTTAATTCTTTAGTATACTAGGTATTTCTGTATATGAAATGATGTAGGAATCCAATTTTTTTTTTCACATCATTAAACATTTAGCCCCCCACAATTTACAGAAGAGTTCATCCTTTCCCCACTGGTCTGCAATGGTACTACATCGAGGGTATACAAAAGTACTAGTCCCTTTCCATTTCTGAGTTCTCCATTCTGTTTCTGTGCCAATCTACACTGTATCAATATCATGTTGTCATAATTCCCATAACTTCATAATTATGAGAATTTCAATTTCTCCACATTAATCTCTTGAACTCTGATAGAGTAAATCCATATCTTACTAATTTTCTTCATTAGTGTCCTATTATTATTATTGGCCTTTGTTCTTGCATGAATTTTAGAATCATTGCCAAAACCCTTTGGGACTTTTATTGAACTTGCATTAAATTTATAGTTAAATATATGTGAACCTGGCATCTTTATAATGCTGAATCTTGCTCTTTGTACACGGTATGTCTCCCGATGTGTATCAGTAGTTTTAATGTCTTTAAAGAAAGGCAATGATTTTTCATTACCTGCATATTTTTCATCCTAGGAACTTAACTTTTGCCAATATTACAAATGGGAAATATATACAACTGATGTTTCAAAATGAGATTTCCACTGAAGTATAGCATACATATAGAAAAATACACAAATAATAACTGTATGTCCTAACAAATTATCACAAAGTAAACTTGCCCATGTGGGCCCACCCTCCCCCATAAAAATAGGACAATGACAGCACCCCATGTGCCCAAATCACTATCAATTTCCTCTGCGAATTTCTGTCACCAATTTCCATCGCCATTACTTTTCCCAGTTCTCAATGATACAAGTAGAATTATACGCTATATATTATTTTGTGCATCTGTTGTCTCTCAACCGTTATCTTTGTGAGCTTCATCCATATTATTCCGTGTGTAATAGCTATGGTTCATTCTCTTTCATTTCTTATAGTGTTACGTGGTGTGAATGTGTGAATATAATACAATCGAATTATTCATTTTCCCAATAGTGGATATTTAAATCATTTCCAGTTTTAGGTTATTACAAGTAAAACTACAATGAACATTCTTGTATATGTCATTTGGTAAACACATGTACCCAGGAACAGGGCTTCTAAGTCATAGGGTATGTTCATGTTCATCTTTAGTGGACAGTGCCAGTTTTTCAAAACAAGCACAAAATCTACACCTTACTATCAGTGTAAGAGAGTTCCACTCATTCCATACTCTCTACAACGCTTGATCTTTTCCCTTTTAACTATTCTGGTGGGTGCTTTATGGTACATTAGGGTGATTTTAACTTGCATTTCCCCAATCACTAATAAATTGGAACACCTTTTTATATTTATCAATTAAAGTGCTTGTTTAAGTCAATTGCCCATTTTTTAATTCAATTGTCTCTATCTTATTGATTTGTAGTTCTTAGTGTTCTGGCTACCCGCTTTGTCAGTTGTTTGCATTGCTGATATCTTTTCCCACGCTGTGGCATACCTCTTTGTTAAATAAATAACATCCTTTGATGAACACAAGCTCTTAGTTTTAATGTTGGACAACTTATTAATACTTTCCTTTATAGCAAGCACTTTTTGCATCCCCTTCCAGAAATCACTCCCTACCCCAAGGTCATGAAGATAGACTCCAATGTTATCATCTAGAAACTTTATTGTTTTACTATTCTGAAAACTGTATTCTTACTGATTTGTAGAAATCAAACTGAGTTTTGGATAGTGTGTAAAGTAGGGCTTAAGTTTTACTTTTTCCCTTATGGTTATCTAATTGATTCAAAACCACTTATTTAGAAAATTGTCATATTCCCACTGCTCTGCAGTGTCACATTTGCCATGAATTAGAGATGGGTCAGTTTGTGGAATTTGTGTTTTTTTCCACTGATTTATTTGTCTAGGCTTATATGAATAATACACAATATTAATCTCAGGATTAAAATCAATCTTGAGATCCATTAGTATAAATCTTTCAACTTTGTTGTCCTTCAATAGTATTTTATATTTCCATATAAATTTTGTAATCAACTTGCCAATTTATGCACAACACATACACACAACTTTGTGAGAATTTTGATTTGGTTTGCATTGACTCTATGGGTTCATTTGAGTGGAAGTAATGTATTCAAAATATAAAGTTTTCCTGACTATGAGCTTGTTATAACCCTTCCTATATTTAGATTTTCTTTAATTTTTCTCTAAAAATGTTTCACAATTTTCTGTGAAAATGCCTGCATTTCTTCCACTGGATTTATTCCTAGTGATGTGATATTTTTTATTATTGTAAATGATATTGTTTTTAAATATCACTTTCTAATTGTTGCTGACATTTAGAAACATATTGATATTTTTATGGTGATCTGTTTGGATGCTTTGTTAAATTCACTTACTAATTCTAATAGCTTATCAGTAGATTGTTTTAAAGATTTTTATGTATAGTTACATCATCTGTGAAAAATGACTTGCATTTTTTTTTCATTTCTAATCCTTAGGCTTTTTATTTATTTATTTATTTATTTTTGCCTTATTTGTTGTAATATTTTTTCCCAACCATACCTATGAAACATGCTAGAATGGGAAAAAATAAAGAAAAATTTAAAAAGCAGGTTTTCTGTTATCAGGTTCTTTGTCCAAAGTCTCTTTTTATGTATGCTTCTCTCTACTCCTAATTAAAGCTGTCCAACCATCTCCCTCTGCTAACATATCTCAACCATTCCTCTAGGTTCCTAATCTGGACCATGTGACCACTCACTTCAGCAACTCCTTCCCTGCAATCTGGACTTCCCTACCTCTTCAGCTTTCTGCTGTATCAATCTGCAAGTCTAATATTACCAAGAGCTAATATTTATTGCTCATTTATGGGATACACAGCATTGTGCTCAGTTCTATATATTTCATCCTCACAATAAACCAAGACGCTAATACTGTTATTAGTTGTAATATCTTTGTGATCTTTTTATAATACAGTGTGTTTTTCTTCTGTAACAAGAAAATAAGAAAAACTTCTTAAAATAAATGTTTGTTGAATACTTTACTGGAAAAATCTATACATTCTTGTAAATACATGTATCGCTTCTCAGTCTTTTGGCCAAGATCGAGCGTAATATATATACACACTTAACCATCTACAGGATGTCCCAAAAGTCGCCATGCATGGGGAAAATGGGAAATTGTAGCTAAACGTACCTTTCAAATATTTTGTAAATAAAGATACATTTAGCTATAATTTCTCATTTTTCCTATGTACGGTGGTGACTTTTGGGATACCCTGTAGAGTTCAAGGAAAATATGTGGAAGGAGAAAGACAAGTAGAAGGTTTTCTTATCACTCAAGAATAAAGTCCATTTTAAACACGCATAAGTGTATCCAAGTAGGAAAAACAGCACATGCTAATTTGTTCTCTATATGAATTCTTTAGGATAACTTAAAATGAGAGAATTTCCACTTTATGCCCTTTCAGTCCTTCTCTTTTCTGTTGCAGTTCTATTAAGGGGGAGATATATTTGTGGTATTTATAATTTTCCTTTTGCTATATGAATAGGTTTCCGGGAAAAGTTATATTAAGGTCATAAATGTGCGGAAGGTAATATTTTTTTAAAAAAAGATAAAAACTCTATTTGGAGCTCTGTCAAACCCTGGTTAAGTGAATTTTTAAAAAGCATTAGCTCCAATTTTTTCAATTATGATACAATAATCTTGCCACCTACCTCAAAGAATTGTGTGAATTAATGGAATAACATAATTTGAGTTCCTTCAAAATGGGCACTCTAAATATAAGTAAAGTTGTTTCATACTGTTCCATTAACTTTGGTCTTCTTATAAAAATAAAATATAAGAAGGGGATAAAAGACAAATGTAGTTTATATTCTAACCACTCTTTAAAAAATGATTTTTTTGATGCATGTCTCTATATTACAATCTACTTCTGCCTTATCTTAAGAAACAACATTAAAGAATTAAAAGTGTTTCCCCTTTGACCCAGTAATTCTACTCTTGTGAATCTTGCCTAACACAGCCAAAATGTCAAAAAAGTTTTATACACAAATGTTTATTACATATTTGATGGCATAGAAAAAACCCTAATGATCCATGAATAGAAGAATGTCTAAATTGAGATTTAGTAACATGATAAAACATCATGCAAACATTAAAATATGTATGTTTTTAAAGGTATTTAATAATACATTTAGATACATTTAATTTATAAATAACAAGGAGAATGGTATATCTTATAATGTTAAGTGGAAAAAAAGACAATGAAATTGTTTAGACACTCTGAGCTCAGCTATACCAAAGAAAGGATTAAAATGAAAAAGGTTAACAATCCTTGTCTTAGAATGGTCAAGTTATAATTATACTATCCTCTTTTAATTTTCCCAGTTTTTTATGGTGAATTTTTATTGTTTATGATGAGGAAAATTGGAGATCTTATTTTAAAAAAAATACTTTCATGAATACATTTTAAGTCAATGGACTAAGTTAACCAAGAAACTGAAGCACTGTAATGCATGCAACTTGGTTCCAACACATGGACGCTACAGTCAGACGCATCAGTACTTCAGTTTTACTCAACAAGGAGTAGAATTAATCAACTCCTGGGCCTCACTCAGTATGACGAGGTCCCACATTCTAGCACCACAAAAAACTCAGCAGAACAACATTTAGTCACTAAGAACACCCAGCACCATTGCTCACTTAATTGCTATCAATGTACTCATTCAATATCTATTGAATAAACATTTTCTCTGCAGTTTCAGATACACAGGAAAAGACCAGATATCTGGTTCATTAGATGCACAAGTTCTGTTTCCCTAAATTGGCCCATGAGCAATTGCTTTCCAACTTCATGACAGCTAAATTATCCTTCCGAAGTTTACAAGTAAATTGTCTTAGTTCCGAGACCACTAATAATTTGTTTTGCAGGATAAAATTGTGTCAACCAACCACAGCAGCTGAGTAAGTTTCTGAGAACAGCCCCTTCTTCTTTTTCACTCTTTTACTCTGTATTTAGTTTAGTGTCAGACAGGTATGGCTTTGCCCACAAGAATCAAGCCTCTCATAGAATTCCCTCTGGCTCCAAACAAGCTTTGTTCACCAGACTTGAGGTTTGGTGACAGTAGCTTGTACCCTCACCTCAGCAAATGGGACAGACTTGGAAATCTGACATGACCAGTAATTGCATATTTTATGGTGGTCCCTGAGTCACACCCATGAAAATCCTTGTTCTGAGTCTGAGAATGGTCTTTTCAAGAAAAAGCTTGGGCTATGAAGTCAAAGAACTCTGGGCTCAAATCTTGGCACAGCCATTTATTTGTCCTACAAACTTGGGCAAGTTACTCCATCCCTAGAGCCTAAATTTCCTCATTTGCAAAATGGGGATAGAAATTCTTGATTCTTTTGAGTTTGTAGGAAGATTTCTTGAGATAATGTAGGTAAAAGGTCTAATATGGTATTTGACATTAACATCCACTAAAGTATAGTTCCAATGAATGTATAGGTGTTAAAACAAAAGTTTCAACTGAGACACTTTCTAAAATGAGGAATTAGAACAAGATGCAAAATTATTCAAAAAAATCTAAGGGAAAGTGTATGAATATTGAGAGCTGGAGATTAGGAAGGAGGCTATTTGTAGCATTGTTTTTAGCACCTTGAAGATATTTATTTTCACTTTTTTTTTCTTATTTAGTATTGGAGTCTAACACAGAGAAAAGTTACAAAACATAAATGTAAAGCACAAAAATTATCACTAAATAAACACCCACAGATAAAGCTCCCATTCCAGTCAAGAAATAGAACATTGCCAGCCGGGCATGGTGGCTCACGCCTGTAATCCTAGCACTCTGGGAGACCGAGGCCAGCTGATATCTCAAGGTCAGGAGTTCGAAACCAGCCTGAGCAAGAGCAAGACCTCGTCTCTACTAAAAATAGAAAGAAATTAATTGGCCAACTAAAAATATATAGAAAAAATTAGCCAGGCCTGGTGGCGCATGCCTGTAGTCCCAGCTACTTGGGAGGCTGA
>CAUYRT010086315.1:0-16800 GCA_963574885.1 Lepilemur ruficaudatus | reverse complement strand
AGAAAGCTCTGGGGTTTCCATTCCAAGTGGCAGGTGATTTGAGGACGTGGGGAGAGGAGAATGAATGCAGAGTGGTCTCTGCCTCCTATCGGTCAACACTTTTCAGCACAAAACCTTCAATCAACACGCACCTACTTGAGCTTTTACACTGCACTTTCGGGCTGATTCACCGAACAGGGCATGTATCATTGCACTGTCAGGTGAGTGAGCTTCCTGATGGATGACGGGCAGGGAGGCGCTGGGGAACGGGACTAGAAAGACATTAATGGGCAGAACTGAAATGAAGCACCTTCTTCCTGTTTGTGGGAACAGAGAGCTAGACGTGTCCCGAGGGCATCTAAGGAGTGATGAGCATCTAATCACACCAGGGAAACTGTGAGCATGCAGGTGCCTGGTGGAGACTCCCAGCGATCTCACATTCTGCCTCTGATTCATTTTTTTTTTCAAACCGGAAGCAGCCAGTGTGTGTTCTGATAACACAATGCTTGCCACAGTCCACTGGTCTGTGCCAAAGTAAACATCATCGTGCCTTCCCCGTGGGTCCACGCGGTACTAGTGAGTGCCTGGCCTTTTACTGAAACAAGATGAGAAGGTAGCAGTAACCAGGACGTTCACAGCGTAAGCTACGTCCAAGCCTTGTTTGACCGGTGTCCAGAGATCCCAGGCTATCGTGATAGCACGACAGCATCAGAAACAAAGCTAAAGCTCGCTTAGATCTGGGATTCTCCGTAGCCATCTGGAAACACATTGGTGAGTTAACATCCAATGTGTGGTGAAGATGTTGAAAGTATCTTATATGAACAAACATGAGTTGAGGTTCCACCAAAATGACCCCTGAGAAACTCTGTCTTATGATGGTTAATGAAAGATGCATCCGCCCAAAGTGACCTCAGTTGCTGCTATTTTCAGAAGCCTCTACCATTCAGCCGACCCTCTCAGTAGCAAAGAAAGGCAGAGACGTTCAGCATGGATTGTGTGATCATTCCGGAAATCTGACCTCTTAATAGCAAGCATTTAAGGCGAGATAGAATGGAGGAAAAAAAATGCCTTGATCTAATGAAGACGGATATCTGTGGCTGGGAACAATATTTCCAGAAAAATAATTATACAAAGAGCCTTTCCTCAAATTACAAAGAAGGAAAAGGAACATCTTAAAAAGTGAATCAGATGAGTCCGAGAGTGATGAAAAATATATACCAACTTCAAAACTGCAAGGCAAAGATGTGAAATAAAATGGGAGTGAACGTGCGTAATTGTTTGTACATATGCAATTTTAAACAAACAAAGAAGCGAAGCCTATTAATCCTGGAATATTGACTATTTTGAGTTAAAGGTGCTCAAAAAAATAGAAGGTGCAAGATTATTCTGACCTCTTTTCTGTTTCTTAAAAGCCGGAGATGAAATTCTCGTGTGAATGACTCCCTCCCTATACCAAAAGAAATAACATCCTTTTTCTCAAAGATGAGAAGTGGAGACCAAAATAATTCTGTACAGACCTTGTTAAAATAACTCTTACCTTTTAGGTCTTCCCACACAATTTAGTTGCTTCTTTACAGCTTACTATTTTTTGTCCAGTCCGGTATATGAGTAACTGCCTCTAACTTTTTCTCTGGGTCTTCATTGCTTTACGGAGGCTCGCATGCCGCACAAAACCTGCGTTAAATACATTTGTATGCTTTTCTCCCGCTGGGCTGTCATATGCCAATTTAATTTTCAGGCCCAGCCAAAAATAAGCTCTAAAGGGAGCCCCGCTGCACCAAGCACACAGGAAACTAAATGAATTACTTATATAGATTATTTGACTTTATATCTCTAAAACTTTACATATTTAAGTTGGCCAAAAAAAAAAAAAACCCTACCTTTTAAAACACTATTCTTATAATTTGAAAAATGGGGCTGTCTGGCTGATATTTGGGTATTACATATCATGGGCACTAAAATGCCTACCCGGTCCCCTCATCAGAAGCTGCCAGAGGCATTGGCTGCGGGCAGCTCAGAGCTGGGTCCTTCTCTGGGAATTTCTCTGGCCAAAGGGAACAGTTTCTCAAAGTTACACGCCATCCCTGGAGCAGCCTCCATTCCATAATGGTACAGGGCAGAGGGAGGTTCCCTAAAGGGTTCCAGCCCAGCATCAGAACATCCCCGGGGCTCAAGCACAGACCCCTGTCTTCTACACGGAGCTCTTCCTCCCTGACGCCTTCCCAAATGCTGCCCTTGGGAATTCTGCACCGAGAACCTCCAACTCTAAGATATTTTATAGAAAGGATCTTGTCGGCAAATTACACACCCACAGGCAGGGTGTGCAAGCCTTCGAGGGCCACGCCAGACGGGAGAAGCAGGGAAAGGCTCCAAGCATTCCTCCAAGCCGTGAGCTATAAGCACGGGACGATGAACGGGCCGAGCTGAGCGCACAGATGTTTGCTTTGATTTGCCTGATGGTTTAAAGAGGTTTGCACCTATTGCCAACAGGTAATATCAGAGGATTGCACATGAAATATAAGGTATCCAGCTTTTATTTAAAAATAAAAATCTGAGATGCGGCAATACTGGGCATGCTTTTAAACGGCTGCCATCGGCGGGAGGCGGGGGTGGTAGCCACTGCCCTCCCGTCACTGCGTGAAAGCTCTTCAGGGCGCCATGGTCCCCAGCACTCCCTACTGCCTCACACCAGTTAGCTCTATTGGTCTATGTCACCTGCCCGGCCCCTGTAGGCACTCGAGTTTGTGACTCCAGTCTTGTCCATGGCTTATGCTCATATTAGAAGAAATGGAATTTTTCAAGACCAGAGACTACTGATCCCATTCTAGCATTCCACCCCCAACCCAGAAACTTGACCTTTAACCTATGAGATTTTATTTAGTTG
Source organism: Lepilemur ruficaudatus (assembly GCA_963574885.1). NCBI lineage: Eukaryota > Metazoa > Chordata > Mammalia > Primates > Lepilemuridae > Lepilemur > Lepilemur ruficaudatus. The sequence continues at coordinate 13,937 of CAUYRT010086315.1, read as the reverse complement.
GTGATCCAGATGTGTGTGCTCAGGGGGAGAAAGACTCCACACGTGGTGGTCTGTGGGAACCTATTTATGTTGCTAATTTATTTTCATTTCTTTTTTTAAAAAAATTGAACAGCAGGTACAGAATTAAGTTAAATTTTCTGTTATCGATACATATCTTAGCCTATGCAAGGACCCCTCTTATTTAATTTATCTTACTATTTTTATTTATTTATATTTATTTTATTGTTTTATTCCCTGTTTCCATTACGACTCAGTGCATAAGCACACTCCAGCAAGCGTGGTGTCTGTCCTAGATACGGTGTTCACCGTGTGTGATTGTGAACATGCTTTGGTTCTCATCTGCATAATTAGCATTGGTGCTCATTCTGCTTTCTGGCATTTTTCAGTCAACATTGTTTCTTATATATTAACACATCTAGGATGTATATGTCCTCCTGGGGAATATTGTTTTTTGGCTGTGTGAATGTATGTGAATCTAAATCAAGGTTCTGATTATCTAAAAATCCATCATCATAAAATATTTCCTGCACCCGTGGTGCATGTGACCTAAGGTGAAGCCCAAGTGTGTGACCTCCGGTCCCAAGTCAGGACGTGGCCACTTGTCTCCACACATCCAAGGTCACTGAGGATGGCTCCAAAAATCAGAAACGTTCCCCGCTTTCCCCATCAGTGAAGGATGCTTTTCTGTTGAGCCTTGTTTTGAAACATGCTTTTTCCTTTTTCCCGTTTTTTGGTCATCCAAGGATGAAATGAATGTCATTCCCTCGTTGGCAAAAACATCTTTCAAAGCCCAACTCAAAATCCACGTCCCCAACCTGCCGAGATTGAGACTGTCATTTTCCAGGGGAAAGCTGAGGCTTGATCCCCGGGCTGCGGTCCCACCAACTCTCCCTTCGGGCATCTCCACGCCCTGTGCGGACTCGGACGACAGCTGCTCCTCCCTGAGCCGCATCCTCCCTTCCAGAGCGTGAGAACCCCAGGGTAGGAGCCGTGTTCCGCCGTTTCCTGATTTCCACAGCCGCACCGCAGTCTGGCACAGGGTCAGCAGCAGATGATCAGGGACCATTTGCAGGAAAAGCAGATGTCATTTTCTTCTGATGGGAGCTTCAGTTCAACTGGCTTCTCCTCCTTCAATGTGTTTTCTGGTGCGACGCAGGTACCCACGGACGGACACCCGGGAAGCTGTGCCTGGCAAAGAAAACACATCTGCTCAGGGGGCCTCTTTGATCACTGGAAAAGCCAAGGCTTCTCGCACATCAGTAAATCTGAAACAAATATTGTAGCGTCTTTCATCCCCTCTGCCATGGGATTGCCAAAGAAAGACAAAACCAACTCCGAAATACACTCTGAAAATAGCAACATAACTCCATCCTCTGTCCTCAAAACAGTTTGACTTAAAATTGAAAGAAACTGTTTTGTCTGTTGTTAAGCATATAAAAGTAGGACGAGCTATAGGAGATCAATTTTAAATCATCTGAAGCTACAGGAAACATTTTTTCCTGAAGCCTTTTTCCAAATGAGGTACTATGTGTGTCTGCCATGGCCTTTTAATAAAGAAATCATGCATTATGCAAACATTAACATTTAAACCAATTATGAGCCACTGAAGTTAATTCTTTTAAGAATACAGAATTGAGTTATGGCTTTCTTCTCACGGATATAATGCCTGCACTAAAATAAAACAATGAGAATTGTGTCTGACGCATCGGCTCACACTGTTGGAGAAAAATCATTTCCTGTTTTTGTCTTTTTGGATGAGAGCACATTATCAAAATGTTTTATGTGCAAAATATTATTTCTCTCTTCGTGACTGTGGGGGGTTTTGACTATAACACGACATTAATTCACCTCTCACCACAACACTGGGGGTGATCACACAATCCCCGCTTTACAGATGACAAAAGCTATGCATCAAATTTCTGTTCATCACACGTGGATCAAGAGAACTTGAAATACAATCGTTGTTGAGGTATTATTGTTTAAAAGAGTAAATGCCCAATAGGACGGCAAAAAACAATGGCATATTTAAAGGTTTATATTTTTAAAGAATGATGTTTTTAACCCCCATAAAATGGAATATTATTATCATGCAATTCACAACGTAGATCTAAGGGACATGTGTGTGTTTAACTCTGAAAGTGTACACCTGAGGCACTTCATAAAGGTGAGGACAGGTTCTCTCTTCTCTATAGGAGTAAACTTTTGGTACACCCCAGACTTTTCTCCTGTTTTCCTTTGGGAGAGCCCTGGACTGAAGGTACAGGATTAAGTATGTGCTTACTTTTATTTTTTTATTTTATTTTATTTTATTTTATTTTATTTTATTTTATTTTGAGACAGAGTCTCACTCTCTTACCTGGGCTAGAGTTCTGTGGCATCAGCCTAGCTCACAGCAGCCTCAAACTCCTGGGCTCAAGCGATCCTCCTGCCTCAGCCTCCCAAGTAGCTGGGGCTACAGGCATGCTCCACCATGCCTGGCTAATTTTTTCTATATATTTTTAGTTGGCCAATTAATTTCTTTCTATTTTTAGTAGAGATGGGGTCTCGCTCTTGCTCAGGCTGGTCTCGAACTCCTGACCTTGAGCCATCCTCCTGCCTCTGCCTCCCAGAGTGCTAGGATTACAGGCGTGAGCCACCGTGCCCAGCCTATATGTGCTTACTTTTAGTTCACAATGACCTTGGGCAAACCTTTTCTTCTCTCTGGGCTTCAGATTCAATCCGAATGGCAAAAGTGCCAGACAGATAATTTCTTTTCTGTGAATTTAAAAAGATGTTGCAGCTCTTTGTACTAAGTTTGCTCTGCAGACACGCGGCACATTTTGTCTGGCTCGGGAAGTGTTTTAAACAGTTTCAAGTCAGTATTTTACCATTTGAAGATTTTTTGCATAAACATCCAGGCTTCTTTTGTCCCTGAGAACATCTGAGGTTCTGGCGCGCCAGCCTGCCCTCTGCGTGGGCGCAGGGCAGAGCTGGGCTGCAGCCACCCCTCTGGGCAGCCCGGGCACCGCGGGACTGGGGGGGGTACGGGTTTCCACGCCGCCCGCTTGTCTCTCCCGTGCTGAGACAATGTCACCGTGATATATCACCCGGCTCGCCCTGCTGGTTTTCCAGTAATGGGGAGAGAGGATCGTTTCTCGTGCCTGTGTCTTTCTCAAGACAGCACCAATGATCCACTATTGAACCGCTAATTTCAAGAAAAGCAGCCCTCGTAGGCATCTGAGTTTGCCACGCTTTCCTCCGGAATATTAAAACATCCTTTCAGTCTAGACTTCTTTTCCATAGACCAGAAATCCCCTAGCACCATTTCCCTGATCCTGGGCTCAGAACTCTTATTTTTGTTTTTTCTTTGGATGTCTTTGTGCTTCTCATCTAAATGTGTTGCCCGGGTTCGATCACAAGTAAACATTCATCGTATGCAGGGAAATGGGGGAGAGGCGGAAAAGAGATTGAACACACCTGATTTTTCTTACAAGGTTTAACCCAAAACCCACAACAAATACAGTCCTCATGTATCTCAAGGTAATAATACTGAAAGCAACCAGTTACTGATCGGTCACTGTTAAGCTGTGCTGAGTTTTACCTCTTTTTAAATTTCTTTAAGAAATTTAATCATTGTAAAAACATAACATAAATATACTTCCAAATATTAAAACATAATTTTATCTCTTTATTAATATCTTTTAAATTAGACATAATCTATCCTATTCCCCATATTTCTGGCGCCTATTAACATAAGATGCACCATCTTGACCATTTTTCAGTGCACAGTCCCATAGTAACTATATTCACATGATTGTGCCACAAACCTTCAGAACTTTTCCGTCTTGCAAAACTGAAACGCTGTACCCGTTAGACGATCACTCCCCACCCCCTCAGCGCCCCAGTCCCTGGCAACCCACCGCCTTCTACTTCCTGTCTCTGTGAATACGGTACGTTAGGTACCTCATACAGGTGGGATCGTACAGTATTCATCTTTTTGCAGCTGACTTCTTCCGCTCACTCACCTCCTCCACTTGTTATGACCTCAAGGTCCATCCATTGTATCAACTTATCGAATTCTTAAAATAGTCCTGAGAGGTGGGTCTTATTTACATGGGAGCAAAGCGTGGCTCAGACACGTGTCCGAGGTTACCTGGCAGTACGCAGCAGGTCCGGAACTCAGACCCTGTTTCGGTTTTTCCCCAGCTCTTCCTACCTGCTGGGCCAGGGCTTTTCGAACCAGGATCTGCTGGGAAGCCCAGTGCCATTTTGTGTAAGGGGTTCAAATTTTATTTTCATTTTGCTGACAACCTTGCCCTTTCTTTTACTGGGGCAGAGTTGGGCTCAGTGCAGATACTCAATCACATTTCTCTAATGGTGCAGTACATTCGCCAGCCTGCGGGACTCTTTGCTGTTCAAGTTTCCTTTTCCTCTCCTACTCTGGACTCTCCCTCCCAAGTCTGCTCGGGGCAAACACCCTTATAAAATCTGCAGCAAGCGTGCGGGTGCGTGTGAGGGCGTTCCCACTCACACACGTGCTGCTGGGCTCTCTAGCTGACAATCTTCTTATTTTTTATCTGTTTTGCTTTGCTCTTAACTTTATCCGCGTTTTCATTTCACGCATTTTGAAGAATCAGTAGATGGATAGATCTGTAAAGCGTGTGACGGAAATGGAGAAATTCTGTCCATCCATTCTCCTCCCATTATTCTCTCCCCAGAAACATTTTCGACCCATTTAGCTGATTATTTTGGCATGCATCTTCAAACATCGAAATGGCACGTGCGTCTTGCTCACATTTTTATATTGATTAGTTTTGGGTACCATCTCCCTTAGTCCTTACGCTGCTTGTATGTGTGCAGCCACTTTTCACTGCCCACCGCTGGGCACACCCTTCCCGTCCCCACCATCAGGCTATTTATAGCACTCATCCTGTTCATATTCAGTGACAGGCAGGCCCCAAGCTTTCTGCACTGTATTCTGGGCGTTGGGTGTGTGATAATTCTTTTTGAGTTTTGCATGCTTCAAAATGTCTTTGTTCTTACCCCATATTTGACAAACATCGTATATATCATATAGAATACTAAACTGGACACCATCTTCATTGGAATGTTAATGCAACCATCTACTGTTTTCCATTTTCCAGTATGTTACTGAGAAAATGGAAACTATTCTTACTCCAAACTCTCTTTAACATGGCAGAAATATGGCAACTGCTTTACCAGCGAGCTACATCCTACCATTTCGGCATCTTCACTAGCTTTGGTATTTCTAATTGCTTTGGCATCAAGTGGGCATTTAAACCTGAGCAGCATTGGACTTTCGATGCCGTTTTAGTCAAAATGCAGGTTGTGGACTCCAGGGGCTACGGATAGGCATTCCCGAATGTGGACACTTGGGAAGGAGGCTGCCAGTTTTCAGGCTGAGGACTCTGCCCCATCCCACCCTGTGTGAATAAAGCTCGGTAGATCTATCCGGACGCACGGCAGTTACGAGGCGCGTTCACTCAGAGGGGGGACGGTGAGGAAGAGTTTTCTGGAGAAGGAGGTCTGTGAAAGGCGGCTGCTGATGGATGGGAGGAATTCTCCTTTCAGACCAAAGCTCCGTCATTGCTAAGCACATTGGTGAATGAAGCCAAGGACGAAGGAAACTCCGTTAGGTATCACGAAGCTGATTTCAGCACAAAGAAATGGTTTTCAGTCTGGGGAAATAAATTAGACTATGAGATCTTGTAAGCAAAATAACTTAGACAATAAACAGGCACATAATTTAATAAAGACAAGCATAAGTGCCCTCCTTCAGCTTCCCAAGGACCAATTTTTCCTACCGCTGTTTGACATTTCTATTGTGATTTTTCACAGTTTATGAAAAAGGGGTATAACCATCGATATTTGTAATGTGAAATGATTTGCATATATCATGTTTACTATTCTCTGTACTCAGCACCCTCAGTAGCAATTAATTCTTAACAGCTGTGCATGGAATTCTTTAAGACATCTGATCTCTGTGCCCTTCTTATGAATGATGAAAAAAGTCCCTTTTTCTAGAGGAAGTGAAAGCTTGTTAGGAAAACATTTCATTTTAATGCTGAGCAGCCTTTTCCATAAATGTCCTCTTTCTTTTTCATTTTTGTAATAACCACACTAACTTTTATGATAGAAAAGGATAGAGGTGGCATGACCATACCTGCTTTTGCTCCGAGGTAATGGAAAATGTGTATCAGTGTAGAATAAATGACCCGAATCGTGTGGCCCAGCCGTGGAGACCCCATCACTCATGTTGGTCATGACGCGTTGCATCGGTGTTGGTGAGGAACGATGTTGCTGGGCTAAGAAAAGACACCCATTTAGTCCTTAACAGTGTATTTGATGCCTCATTTTAACAGAAATGTGTCTGCATTTTTCAGAATCAATAACAAAGTGTCTTTCCCACCAATCCAGCAGTGCGTTAGCAGATTCTTTTTTTTTTTTTTTTTTGGCGATTGGGGGGAGAACACCCCAGAAACTAATACATGTTAAATAATATAATCATGATTAAGCTCTGCTTGCAGTAAAATACATGGCACATTCTGGTTTTACTCTCACCCCTCACAGTGTAGGTAAGGCAGTGGGGCAGTGCAAATCTCATAGGTAAGGATGTGGTTGACTCCAGCTCGTCAGAAGAATGCGGTCCATGACTTACGAGATTTTATTTGAAATCTCCTTTTCCTTCATGTTTATTCTTAAAGAATGCTACTTCATCACTCAGAGTAAAACATGCAAAACTTTGGGTATTTGTGGAGTGGTCTCAGGATACAGAGCGCTGGTTTGGGACCAATTTTCCCTTCCAATATTTTTAGTACTATCCTTTTTAAATTGTTGCGGCGTAGATAATATGTTTATAATCTGTAAGCTTTTGCTTACACTTTACTTCAGTGCAAACCTTTACAGTTCTTGCAATATTAAAATGAAGCATGCAGAATTAAGTCATTTTACGAACAGCGTTTCAACTGACCGCTTTTTAACTCAACCTGACCCGCGTGCAACTAAGACGGCAAAGTAGCATTTTTCAGATTTACCTGCTGAGAAAGGGAACATATTTAAACAGCCACGTGACTCCTATAACTGTACCCCTTCCAGCTCCAATTCCTCATGCTGGAGGCTCTTAATTTTCTCAAACCAAGTGTGATTTCTAACACAAAATTGGATTCCCCTGTAACTCTTGGCCCAGCCATAAAGCGCTGGAAACATATTGCAACAACTTCAAGGGAATAAAAAAAGGAGCTTTGGCCAGGCTAATGACACAGTAAGCTCAGAAAGACAACAAGGCAGCCGGGGCAGTGAGACTGCTTTTTTGGTGCTACGATGGTGGGTCCCTGTCAGTGTACGTTCGTCCAAATCCGTAGAACTTACAACTCCAAGAGGGAGACCTAATTAATGCAAACTGTGACTTTGGCTGACGCTGATGTGTTCACGTAGCTTCATTTACTGTAAGCAACGTCCCACTCTGGCGGGGGCATCAATGGCAGGGGAGGCTGCCTGTGTCCCCAGGGGAATGCGGGAAATCTCTGTTATTTCCACTAAATTTTGCTGTGAACCTAAAGCTGCCCTGAAACAATGAAACCTATTTAAAAAGAAAAGAAAAGAAAAGAAAAAAGAACAGGTATGAAACTAGGAATCTCTGATATTATGTGACTATGCATTTCAGAGTCTGCTAACTGGTAGCTCTCAGATGGAATCTTTCTCACAGTGGGTTTTTTTCTTAAGGTCCTCAGTGTTTATATTTAATTAGTTGCTATTTTTTTTTTTTTTTTGAGACAGAGTCTCACACTATTGCCCGGGCTAGAGTGCTGTGGCGTCAGCCTAGCTCACAGCAACCTCAAACTCCTGGGCTCAAGCGATCCTCCTGCCTCAGCCTCCCGAGTAGCTGGGACTACAGGCATGCACCACCATGCCTGGCTAATTTTTTCTATTTTTGGTAGAGACGGGGTCTCCCTGTTGCTGGTCTCAAGGCTGGTCTCACACTCCTGAGCTCAAATGATCCACCTGCCTCGGCCTCCCAGAGTGCTAGGATTACAGGCGTGAGCCACCGCGCCTGGCCACTAATTTTTTTTTAAATACGGAGATTTCAAATGAACATTTCTATTTCAGTTCTTATTCCCACTAGGGCAAGGAGCGGTGGGAGGGGAGTCTCCACCTCCCTGCCCTAGAGGGTCCCCCAGATTCCCACAGACCTAAACGCTTTTCCTATTCCTCAGTCTCTCACCTCACGCAGACACCGGAGTTTGCCACCCTTGGGAGGATTTCACACTACCTGTGCCAGGGTAGGTAGGACGTGCCTACTCAGGGCCAATGTCGGTGCAGAATTTGGTCACAAATAAAATGAAAGTCTAGTTGAGTTTACAACATAAAATATCCACAATGTGTCAGAATACGTTATTGATCCTCGTGCAAACTATTGACATGGAGTGGTAATAAATTCACAAGAGAAACATACTGTCCAGTCACAAGTGGAATAATGGCCTTGAGATAGTTCCCTGCAGGGGGGAAAAGACATTATCACCTCCGCCCACCGCAGGCTGGGGGATGAAGCCGGGCGTTGCTGTTCAAGGTTACAAAGTATCAAAAACCATCAAGAAGGATGGGTTTTCTCTCTTCTCATGCTAAGCTGCTGGGCGCAGCCCTCCAGCGCACTGAGGCTCTTTCCATTTTGGGGGATTCTTTGTTTCTCTGTGTTCCATTTTTGATATTTTGTATCACGGTGCTTGTAGGTTCAAGGATCTTTGCTTTTGCAAGGTCTGATCACCATTAATCTCCCGATTCTATTCTTCAATTCCAGGCACTTACAGTTTTCATCTTTAGAAGTTTCATTTGTGTCTTTTTAAGTACTGTCCATGTTTCTACTTAACTTTTTGAGCACATGGGTTTACAACAGCTGGTTTCATGCTCTTACCTGCTAATCCTCACTGTGCCAGTTCAGTCTGTGTTGACTGGGTGATTATTCCTCTCGTGGGCTGTGTTTTCCTGTCTCTTCGCATGCCTGGGCATCTTTGGACGCCAGCCATCACAGATTTCACTTTGTTGGATGCTGGACGTTTTTTGTATTCCTGTACATTTTGAGTATTTTCTGGGATGCAATTAAGTTATTTGGAAGTCATTTGATCCTTTTGGGTCTTGCTTTTGTAATTTTTTTCAGGTGGGACCATAGCCATCCTCAGTCTACCATAAATTCTTCCCCACTACTGAAGCAAACCCTTTTTGAGTATTCTACCTGATGCCCCGTGGATTAGAAGCTCTCCAGTCTGCATGGCGGCAACGGGCACTCCCAATGCTCCTTCCAGTTCTGTGGGATAATCCCTTCCTCAGCCTCACACAGTTTCCCTAAACACACGTGCTCATCATTTCCCTGCTCCGTGCTCCAGGCAGTCCTGTGCAGGTCTTCCGGGTCCTCTTCCCTCTTGGTATCTTCCCCGTGAACTCCAGCTCCCCCATCCTGGGAGCTCACTGGGCTGCCAGCTCTGTCTCTTTAGCTCAGGGAATCTTCCAGGCTCTACCTCAGTTTCCCCTCCTGTGCCACAAATTACCCTCTCAGGGCAGCAAGCTGGGGCGACCACAGGGCTCACCTTGCTTGTTTCCCGTATCTTAGGGCTCACTGTCCTTCCTTACCTGATGCCCGGTGTCTTTCAAATTGTTGTTTCACAATTTTGTTTGGTGTTTTTTTTTGTTTTTTTGGTTATCAAAGGTGGGACAATAACATGGTCCCTCTTAGTCTACCTTGGCCAGAAGCTGAACTCCTTCATTTATTTTGAAATGGAGCTGAAATGCCAAATACTGATCCTAACAGTTGTTGCTACATGTCTGTCGTTCTTACCTTACTCTGTTACCTTTGGGGAGCTGACTCGTAGTTAGCCACCATTCATTCAACTCTGCCTCCTGATTATTATGCAGATTTTAATGGCTATTTGCCTTCAAATATAACCTCAAGTGTTTTTTCTTTTTTTATAGTCAGGTATTCAAACATTTATTAAATACCTGCTCAGGGCAGTCGCTGTACTAATGATAGTGGAGGAAAAAATGTATCATACGGCATTCTTTTCTTCAAGGATTGTGCATTATACTAGCACAATAAATAAGTGGGAAATAGGAGCAGAGAGTAGAAGGGGTAACAGAAATTTTGAAAACTTTATTTGTTAAAATCAACATTTGAGATAGTTCCTAAGCTTACTTGAAATGCAATTCAATCCACTCAAAAATTAAGAATTTTAATTCACTCTCTTGGGATTCTAGAAGCATCTCTCACTTCACATTTCAAGACTGTTGGCAGACAGTTTGGACTGGCCGCCCCAAAGCCGTTCTTCATCATCTTCTCTTCTCCCTTATCTTCTATTGTAGAGGCTGAAAAGTAAATAAAACAAAACAATAAACTTCACTGATTATCTTGTGACTCTGAGTCACTGTATGATTCAGTTTGAGCCAATAACACCAAGGAAAGGAGAGTGGAAATCCCTAGCATGGATATCTGTCTTCTTTGTCTCCTTCAAAAAACAGGAAAACAAACAAACAAACAAACAAACAAACAAAAAATTCTGTTGAATGGAATTTTTTTTTTTTTATTTCTCACCCTTTTTTTATTTCCTGGAATATAGCTATGATGCCTGGAGATAGAGCAGCCATCTTGTGACCGTGAGGACAAAATCACATCCTGATATTGGTTCGTGATGAAGAGAGTAGAAAACTGACCTTTTGATGGCAACATTGAGCCACATAAACAGCTCTAAACTGCCTAATCTGAAGTGAAAACTGAACTCCTTCACATAGTTACGCCACTGTAGGAGTGATTGGTGTTATTTTCAACCAAACACAATACTTCATGATACGTCATTTACAGACAAATTACTTTCTTTGCCTTAATTCTCGGTAAAGCAACTCCTAAAAAACACACTTTTTCTTTTTCCTACAAAACTTTCCCATTTTTAATGAAAGGATTCTACTTCCCATTGTTAGCAATCAACACAATGGGATATAATGGGACAACCACGGGTTTTGGAGTCTAATGAGGGCAGGTGAATCCTGGGTCAGCTATTTATAGTTGAAGCAGAGCTTCTTCTCTGTGGTTTCTTTGAATATCTGTCAACCTAATGCGGGTTACTTCATTTCTCTTTTGACTTATGGAAATTGAGAATAATTAACAAAACATGTAACTTTGGTCTTCTAGTCTTCAGAAACCCGAGTGAGAGAAGCTTTGTAGCGTGTGATTCCACCCAGGTGGAGGGGATGCCTTCCCATCGCCACGGCTCCTCGTTCTCTTTCTGGGAGCATCGTGGCAGAAATTGGACGGGGCGGGATGATTAGGTAGGAGCTGGAAACACTCCACTGCTGCATGTGAAACCCTCGCCTGTGGATACTGGCCTCAAAGGCTGTCTGTGATTAAGAGGTTAAGAAAACAACCGTGCACATTTGGCTCATCTGAGCTCTGAGGAAATCACGGTTTTGCAAAATAGCATTAAGCTGTCGTAGCCCAGCCGTTCCCATGATTATGTAAAATACTTGAGTCGTGTTTGTCCAAGCTAATAAAATAAACTTCTTGTGCAAAATGTATTGATTAATAAAAGATGAGCATTTTTAATTCACCCAGTCCTTGCCCATCTAAATCCTAGCAATTTTTATATCTTTTGTTCACACAATGCTTTTTGCAAAAAATTTTTACTTTTTAAAATGTATTTACGGTTCAGTGCACGTGTGATTGAAGAGCAATGCTGATCACGTTTTTTTTTTTTTTCCAGTTATGATTTTCAAAAAGAGTTTCATTAAAAAGAGTTTTGCACCAGGGCTCACCGGTGAATCAAGTCTTTGACAGCAGAATAAAGTACCACCTGCCCAGCGCGTAGTTTTAGACACTCTCTGTACGTATTATCCATGACTGTCTCTGGAAAACGTCATTGTTTCCTTGGGTATGGGAGCGAGGACGTCGGTGTGCCATAAATACAGAAACAACTTCAAGACAGAAAGTGCGGCCCGTGCTTTTTTTAACAGCTCTTCAAACTTTCTGATTTATATTGAAAAACATAACAAAATCCTTGCCATCCCAGAAATAGCTCAGGTGGAAGAAAATGGCCTCTGAAGAAGTCTTTTGTGAGATTTCTCGTTGACACTGCAGTGCCTGGGCCAGACACCACGTACTTAAACACTCACCTGCAGCCGCCCTTCCCTGCGGACTTGGCGGGAGGAAGCACCTGCGAAGCCCCCAGGGAGAGGCCAGTGTGCGTTATGAAAAAGGTCACTTATGACAAAAAAAGTCCTCGTGGAGGCAGCTGGGTTACCTGTGGCATATTAACCATGCACTCTGCATGCACTTAAGTGGGGTAACCGGAATATGGTATTCAATTTCCCTGTAGCTAAAAAATCATTTGCAATAAATTCCATCTGTAGACTCCCTCTGGCTTTATATCCCCAGTGTGACATTTTGTGCAGAAAGCTCACCAAAGATGTTTCACCCTAGAGAGTTCCTTCTCCACGGTTCACGTTTGAAAGTTGTCTCGTTACTATTATTGCGTCCCTGAAGCTACGAGCCCCTAGTGAGCAGACAACGACTACCAGGCCTGGAAGACGCAGGACTGTGCTGTCTTCTCTGCGTAGAGAGAATCGTGGACAAAACACACGTGTGTATTGCTTTCTGGAAATGAGTGTGCTAGAGTAGCAAGGGACTTACATGTGGCTTCAGGGAGAAAGTCAACACCATGAGTCGTGGCCACCATGTAAAGTCGGGTCACTTCTGCAGTGCTGAAGTTGCAGGATGAACCTGGTGAGGCCACGGGCTGTCTGTCTGTCGATGATCACAACGTTGAAGGTCAAATCGGTTTCCTACGGGGCATAGATGACCTCAAAGTGATCAAACACATTTTTCTGCAATAGGCGTCTTAGCAAGCACCCATAGCAAGCACCCATCGTCTCGATGTTATAAGTCAGTGATCCTGAAACTATTAAATCAAACCTTTTAATGTCCGGGAAACCTCTTTGCCCTCCTCTATAAATGATTTACGTTAATCTCAATTTTATGACGGTGATATATACACCAGGTCAAGATGCAACCTTAAGGTCATGGCAGCTGGTGCATAGGTGTTCACTGACATATCCCCCATCTCCCTATATGGCGGGAGGTGTTGACAGTTTGTCCCTTGCAAGCACTTGAGTTCACCACAGGTCCCTTGCAGGCTGCTAAGTGAGACCTCCCACTGTTGGCTTCCGTGGTACTTTCTAGCCAACATTGATTGACATTTAAGGAAATGGATCCTGGTTTATAATTTCCAGTTTTCCCAAAACTCCCTTGAAGTATCACTGAACAAAAATTTCCAGGTGTATCTCTCTGAAAATGTCACTCTGCCCCTTGCGTAATGCCTGGTACTTGCCAACCTGTTGAACAGATGCCTCCGTCTTCGTATCAGAGGACCGAAAACACAGATGTGAATGTCAGGAAAGCCCCATTCCACTCAGCCCCCACCGTCCACCCTGCGGCCCTGGTGAGTCCCTGAACACCTTTCATCCTCATTTTCTCACCTGTAGAATAATAATAGTAACAGCCACCTGGGAGGGTGGGTGAGGAGATGAAATAAGCACATGCATGAAAATCCTTAGCGGAACGCCTGGCAATCACTCATGTAACACGTGTGTGTCGTGCATGGTGGCTTTTGACTTCCCACAGCCGGCAGAAAACACCTGCCCAAGTTCCACCCTCGGCATGACCTGAGGTACAGTGTCCTTGGGCTTCCGAGACACATGTGTTGGAGATACCAGGAAAGAAAGGGGCTGTTGTGAAAATCAAAAAAATAGATAAAATGGAAAACTGTGACTATGGTATCTTACCTGGAAAAAGGGATTTTGCAGATGTGATGGCAGTTGTGGGGAAATCCTCCCAGACTATGCAGGTGAGGTCAATCTCATCACAGGAGAACCTTCCCCAGCTTCAGACAGAGAGCACGATGACC
>CAUYRT010086311.1:0-44067 GCA_963574885.1 Lepilemur ruficaudatus | reverse complement strand
AACCCATGATACATATGAAAGTTAGTTTTGAAAGTGGGAAGGAAAAGGAGAGGAGAGGAGAAAAGAGAGGGAGAGGAGAGGAGAGGAGAGGAGAGGAGAACTGGCTCCTTGTATACCCCTCAGAACACTCTCCTAGATAGTAGACATCCCTGAAACACAGCCATCAGGGGAGATAGACTTTGAGCTTAGAAGAATGACAAACCACCTGAAATGCTATGCCCTATTCCCTCATCTGACCACTAGGGGGCACTCTTAGCCTATGTTCATTTGGCATTGCATTTCTGAAGGTCTCTGCATTTGCCGAAGTCTACATCCTCCTCCTATAGGTTCTCTCCTTGTGCTGGTATATTACTCCTTAAAGTGTATGTGTATATATTTAAATACCTATGTTAAAAATGAGCAATATTGATAAATTAATGCACTTAAACCAGCAAAAAGAACATAGGAGAAAAGCCAGTATTTTATAGTATTAAAAATTTAAAAATCATATCTTTTTTGTTACATCCCTCTTTTATTCTTTATATTATTTATCTGTGTCTTGTTTATAACTTAATTTCTTGTGGGCATCTATTTTTATTGATGAGAATTTTGTTGTTAGTGTCATAGCCATCTCTTTGTAGGCAGGGAGTTTTTTTATTACTGGTTGTTTTTTTAAAGATTTTCTTTTTGTCATTGATGTTTTACAATTGTATCATTATGTGTCCAGATGTGATATATTCTACTATATGTTTATAGCAAATTGTCCACTTAATTCTTCATAAAATATATCATTTAGTAGTTATTTCAGTGGAGATCTGAGGGTTATAAATATTCAGTCTTCAATCCTTGTTTATCTTAAATATACTTGAAATAGATTCTTGAATGATAATTTAGCTAGGTATAGAATAACATCTTCAAAGTGTGGAGGAAAAATAACTATTCATATAAAATTGCAAATCCATTTTGCCAGGGGTTTGTCCATTTTATTAGTCTTTTCAGAGAATCAGTTTTTCTTTTCTTGGCCATTTTTATTGTTTCTTTATTTTCTATAATAACATTTCATTAATTATAACACTCACCTTGATTACTGTCTTCTACTTTTTTGTTTTTAATTAATTTATGTCCTTATCTTTTATATTTAAATCTTTCATCCCATGAAATTGAACAGTTAAGTAATAGTTATTTGGACCTAGAAAGAAGGATTAGAAGAAATAGACAAGTTTTAAGACCTATAACCTTAAACAAATGGACATTTTGTTGAAAATGATATTCTTATTTATTTTGCTCAGGACTTGGTGTGCTTCCTCAGTCTGAAGACTCATGTCTCTCTTCAATTCTGGAAAATTCTCAGTCATTCTTCCTTTGAATATTGCTTCTCTCTCATTCTTTTTAGTCTCTCTTCTGGAATTCCTGTTAGAGGTATGTTGGACTTATTCTATCCTCAGTCTCGCTCAATTAGGGCTTTTATGTTTCTCATCTTTTGTCACTCTAGGATACATACTGGTTAATTTTTCTCAACATGATCTTCAGTTTCACTAGTTCTCCCTTCTGATATGACTAACCCTGCTGTTTAACACATCCATGTCGTTTTTAATTTCCATGCTTTTATTTTTCATTTCTAGAGTTTATATTTTGCTATTTTTCACATATGGTTGTTTCCCCTCGCAATGCTTCATCTTTTCATTGCAGCTTCTATTTATTCTTTTTATTTCATTGTTTTAACCATGTTTATTGTAAGTCATTCTTCAGATTACCATCGTTTCTAGTTTTTGTAGCGTTAATTAACCAATTTGTGTATCTGCTGGTTCTCTTTGTGATTAGTTCATTTTCTTGTGCAGTTTGTAGATTTTGTTACAGGAACTAACTTTCATCATTTTAGAAGATGGACTTTGCATGAGTCCTGGACTGAAGAAAACCTCCCTGCAGAGGAGGTTTTGCATTTGCTTTTCCTGGAATCTTAGGAACTCATGATCCAGGACAGACTTTTTAATGTTAAGTTCGTTGAAAGTGGTATCTACACTGTGCCGTGCAAATTCAGATCCCACGCCTCCCCATGGTGTAGGCCTAGCTGTTTGAGTTTTTCTTCCAGGGACTCAGATAGATGGAAAGTGTGTTCTGGGCAGGTAGGAAGAAGTTTCCCAATCCCCTCTTTATGAGAGTTTCAGCCTTTTCAGACTCCAGGCTTTATGTAGGGAGCTTAATTCAGCTCCCTGCTTCACAGAGATCCAAAACCACATCTCCTGCCCCTGGGAGGCATCATAAGTTCAGCCCCAGCTTTGAGGGTCATGTCCCAAATGAAACCTCCAGGGTCTTTAGACCATCTGCTCTCACCTACCAACCTGAATTTGGTTTCTCCTTTTGTTTCTGGCTCCCAGAGATTTCCCTCTCTTTCTTTCAAGTGAAAGTCTGTATTCAGATATCCATCTTTGTTGCATTTAGCCAGGATTTTTCTGTGTGTGTTGGGGAGAGTAGCTCCTGTAGAGCACGTCAGCCTGCCAGGTTGCCAGGAGCTTTGCCACGTTCTTGTAACCCAGTTTCCGTGTTTGGAAATCCCCCATGTAACCTGTCCAGCTTCCTAGAACTCTCTCTAAACACCTGGAATTTGGGACGTTAGAAATCAGCGGTGAGGCCATGGGCACAAAGGTAGAAGACCTCCTATTTTGGTCTCAGTTTTACCACTTTCTAGCTGTGCAATTCTGAGCATGTCACTGAACCTTTCTGAGTTGATTTCTTCATCTACAAACATGGATTTTTAAAATTCACCTCATAAGGTTGTTATGAAGAGTAAATGATATAGTAAATTTAGGAACACTTTGTAAGATTTAAGAGTTCTACAAAAATTTGGGATCATGTGTTATATATTTTTTTAATCCCAACTGAATTTAGTTGTAGATTTCAGTCACATGCTGTTTGGGGGCTGAAGCTTTCACAGTGCTGGGAAGAACCTGGAAACCAGGCCCGAGAGCTGGGGGCTCAGTAAATGTGGTGGGGAGAGCCCTGGGCCAGATGTCAGGGCATGGCTCTAGTGCTACTTCGGCCACTCATTAGTGGTGCGACCCTGAGCAATTTGTATCAGTTGCTAGTTTTCTCATCTTTGGCTTTCACACTGCATTTATCTGAACTCTGGGGACAAGTGGTAAGTGGCCGACCACAGTACCCCGTCCCATACCCTCCCCGAACCATTTTTAGAGAAGCTATTCTTATGTCCTGCTATACCACTCCCTAAGCACTGACTTCATTTTGCTGTGCCTCGGTTTATTTGCCTGTAAAAAGGGCCTGAGAATAGCGCCTGCCTCATACAGCAATTGCACGGATTAACCGAGATAATAGCGTCTGATTCATCACAAACATTCCCAAAGCAGTAGCTGTCAGTAACTCTTGGGCTTCCAAGCTAATTTTGTTTTAAAAAATGGATTCCGAAATAAAGCAATCTCTATTTAGAACTGAAATAATGTTCAGATAGATACATTGGATTTTATCCAATGTATCTATCTGATCCAATCCGATATACTGGATATCCAATCCAATATACTGGATTTTATCTATCTGAACTTCTGGTTTCTAAGGCACTCCTAGTTTCCAAGTTATTTAATTCTATAACAAATCTTCAGTAAGCAAATTAGTTTTAACAGTTAGTTTATACAACAAGGTGAGTATAATGATCTCTATTTTTTATAATCATTTCTTCCAGTTCCTGACCCTCTTCCTACCCACTTTCCATCCCTTAGCAATTTATTAATGTTACAGAAACTGTGTTCTATGTCACAGAACCACATCTCAACAGTTGTGAAAGAGTCCTTCTAACCATAGTCAAACTTTCTTCATTGTTCCTCCAGATTATGTCACCTATCCATCACTTTTTCCTGAAATAATCTAGGGACAAAGAAACTTCTTTTAATGGTCCCTCTTCAACCCTACATTTAGGGGAACCAGTTCCTCTCTCTTCTATTAAAAATGGGCACCATGTGGTCCCAAAGAATGGGTAGGGGTTGACAGAAGGGGCTTCGTTTTTCTTGGGAGATGGAGTTTTTATAGGATGGGTATTTTCAGCCCCACTTTGACCTACTTGCCAACCACCCTACTCAGTTCTCCATGCGTGAAGGGCAGGTAGCTCTCCTGCCTCTGCAGTGCAAGCGCAGGGCGACAGTGAGCTGAGGAATCCGATTTCAGCTGTGAGCGAATGGGTGGATGGCTTCTTGACGTCCTTCACTACCTCCTACGGCAGAAAGAAGAAGGGATTGAGTCTGAAACCTTGCACTGATCAGGCTCTGTGTGCTTCCAGGAGCAGGAACTCTGCCTTTCTCAGCGACGAGGAAAGATGCTCTCTGTGGGCCCTGGGAAACGACAGGAAGGCCGAGTGTGCCAGCTTCCTCCACAGCCTCGCGCGTACCAATATCACATCCGTCTACCGGCTCAGTGAGTGTTGCCCTCAAACCCCCTTGAGAGCTTGTGTCAGGTTCCTTGAGATTAAGAGTGTCCCTAACCAGGCATAAAATACCTCTGAATTCTAATCCCATTCATGAACTCTGGGCCATGGCCACCATGCAGTTGATGACCTGGATCATATTTGATTAGCAGCATGTCACTTTAGATTTTAGGTAATTCTTGGGTTGCACGGCACATGTTACCTAGGAACTACAAGATAGGATGAAATCAACTCACCTATACCAAGGGTAGGCAGGTCTATTGGGCCTTCCATCCTAATCTGGGGCAAGAAGAACTTCCTGAGTCATGGCTGAGGTCCCTCCTGCGAGGGTTGAAGTAGGTCCCCAATGACAAAAGTGGGCTTGTAGAATGTTACAGCCGGAAGGGCCCTAAGAGATGATTTCCCCCCTCACTTTACAGATTGGGAAACCAAGGCCCAAGTGAATTGGTGCCTGAGCTAGGGTAAGAACTTCCCTCCCCTAACTGCGAGTCAGGGCAATCCACGTCACCACACTGCCCCCGACATGAAATGTCACTGATCCCTGGGTGGGCGAGGGGTGCTCAGTGCTCAGCACAGTTTTCAGCTGTGTCTGAAGGAGTGAGTGAATGAATGAATGATATTCATTTCCTTCACTTTATTAAAGGCCACTGCTCTGTGTCAGGAAGTACATTCACTCGCTGATGGCGGTTTGGGGAAGGCGTTTGGTTTCTCCCACCTCTTCAGTGTGATGATGTTATGATGTTATGTCTACTACTGTGTGGCCGGATTAGAGGGACCACGTTTCATGGGTACAGCCAGAGACTGTGCAGAAAGGACCCTCAGGCCACCTCTCGAAAGAAGAGAGGGGAGTTGGAGGCTTTGTCCGTGCATAAGGGGCGTTCGTGAGAGCACCTGCCCCAGGCATCGGCACCCAGCCCCTGGGGAGCTTCTCGCCACAGCACATCACGCTGCTCCACGAGGCTGAGGCAGGACACTGGAGCTGTGGCCAGTGACCGGGAGGTGGGAGCTGAGGTCTGCTGGGTGGCAGACTTGGATCAAAGATTCTGCCAACTGTTGATCCAATGGTTGGGAGAGATCCAGGGTCAGGGCCCAGCTAGCACATTGCAGCTCTGCTGGGTGCAGACTGCAGCTTGTGCTTGCGCAGGCTGCCCCAGCACCGAGGCAGCCAGCAGAGAGGGCGTCTTACTGGTAAATCCAGCTCCCCCAGGCCCAGCCCTGGGGAAGGAACGCCCCTCTGTAATGCTTCCTCCCAGAGTGGGTGCCATTTTGTAACCCATGTTCCATTTGTGCTCTCAGTGTCCTGGCCTGGAGAGAAATGGTGGCGGGAATATTGGCACGTGCCCCTTAATATCAGAGAGGCCAGGGCACACGGACAGCTCTCCTGAGCCAATCTTGAATATGTGCAATGACAATCACAGAAGAAACCCTTCCTGGAGAGCAGGAGGAAAGGGCTTGACTAGGTGAGGGATCTGCTGGTCCTCAAAGGTCACTGGAGAACCCAGAGTGGGGGCCCAGACAGCTGGTGCTTCTCTGTCCAAAGAGGTAGAATCTTCTCCCAGCAGCTGCCGTACTGTGGTGTGTGAACCTGGCCTTCACCTCCGTGTTCCACTGTGGCTGCTTTAGCCAAGAGCGGTCACTTCTTCACTGCCAAACCCAAGGCGTCTCCTTGGTTCTAAGCTAGTTTAATTTCATTTGGTGGTGTTAGGTGGCTGTGCTGCAGTCACCTTGGCCTGTGTGCCTCCCCTTTTCTCTCTGACTGTGCCTTTCCAGTGTCCCTCACTGGCCACTGTCTGCCAGCAAAGTCTATGTTCTTCCGGGCTATTAACCAATCCCCCTCCCCCTCCCTCCCTGCGGCTTTTCTCTCTTTCCAAATGCTTCACCTGTGTGATCACATTTAGTCCTGGGACTTTGCTCAGCTCCTTGTGACCAGCTGCGGGTCACAGATCTGTATCTGAACCTCCCAGCTTTGCTCCTCGGCTCCAGACTGATTTCTTTCTCTGCTCTTGCAGGTGCCTCTGACTCAAAATGTCTAAAAACGGTGCTCCAGACTCCCCCTTCCCCCGCCTCCTGCCAGTAAATTACTTCAGGGAACAAAACTGGGGACCTCAGATGCACCTTTGCTCTTTTTTCTTTGCCCCTCACTTCTGGCCCCTCGGTCCTGCCATTTTTCCGAGGCACAATGTCCAGCATGTTGTCCTGGCACTGGACAGATGTCCGCTGAGTGTATGATGAATGAGAGGAAGAAGGAAGAAGGAAGGACACGGCACAGCTGGAAATCGGAGGCTGCGCAGAAGCCGCCGCATGCGCTGCGCTCTGAGCTCTGTCCTGGCTCTGCCATGAACTCCCCATGAGCCTTGGGAACCACGCCCCACTGGCCTTCAGATTCTACTGTCCCCTGCTTCGCACTCCTCTTAGCACAGAGCTTGTGTTTCCAGCTTTTCTTCTCCAACTCTTGGCTTCGTTTCTACCCCAGTCCCGGACTGTAAAGCTGGTTGATTAAACAGGACGACTGGGCTTTGTTCTTTAATGACGACCCTCAGGGACACTCACTGGTCTGGGGGGACACCTGGAGGTAGAGGCATGGTGGCCCATTCTGACCTAATCCCAGATTTGTCCTTCCTCTCTACCTAGGTGGGTTTGAATCCATCCAGAATCTTCCAAACGATGTGAGCGGTGAGTAGAGATCGTGCTGAGCCTGACCTGCAGTCCCTGAGGACAGCACGCCTGTCCTCTGCTGAGAGCGTCCGTCTTCATGGCGGGTGCTTAGGGTCGCTCAACTGTGCCTGTCCTTACAGCATCCCAGCCCGAGGGCTTCAGGGAGGCCGGGTCTGGCCGAGCCTGGGAGGAGCATCCGGCCGCGGGCTCCGGACACTGCAGCAGCTCCGAGGACTCCAGCCCGGAGGAGGAGGAGCTCCTCTCGGCTGGCTCCGACAGCTATCACCTGCCCGCACCTGGTGACCTGGACGACCCGGAACTGTTCGTGGACCTGAGCACTGGTCAGGAGGAGGAGGAGGAGGCTGAGAACTTTGCCTCCATCTTGGCTTTTCTGGATCATGAGGGTTACGCCGACCACTTTAAGAGCCTCTACGATTTCTCCTTCTCTTTCCTCACTTCTTCCTTTTACAGCTTCTCCGAGGAGGAGGAGCTGGTGGCCTACCTTGAGGCCTCGAGGAAGTGGGCCAAGAGGAGCCACCTGACCTGGGCCCACGCCCGGCTCTGCTTCCTCCTGGGCCGGCTGAGTATCAGGAAGGTCAAACTCTCTCAGGCCAGGGTGTACTTCGAGGAGGCCATCTACGTCCTCAGTGGGGCGTTTGAGGACCTGTCCTTGGTGGCCGCTCTGTATGTCAACCTGGCTGCCATCTATCTGAAGCAGAGGCTGAGGCACAAAGGCTCGGCCCTGCTGGAGAAGGCAGGCGCCCTGCTGGTCTGCCTGCCGGACCGGGAGTGCAGTGCCAAGAACGAGCTGGATGTGGTGGCCTACGTGCTGCGCCAGGCGATTGTGGCAGGCAGCAGCCCCCTAGAGGCCAGGGCCTGCTTTCTGGCCGTCCGACTGCTCCTAAGTCTGGGCCGGCACGAGGAGGTCCTGCCCTTCGCGGAGCGCCTGCAGCTCCTCTCGGGACACCTTCCCGCCTCAGACGCTGCGGCCACCATCTTGAGTTTTCTGTATGACAAGAAGTATCTTCCACACCTTGCAGTGGCCTCTGTCCGGCAGCGTGGTACCCAGAGTGCCCAAGGGATGTCTCTTCCCATCTGGCAGGTCCACCTGGTCCTCCAGAACACCTCCAAGCTCCTCAGTGTTCCCTCCCCAAGCCGACGCGAAGTTTCCACCCTGGCCTGCCCCACACTGAGGCAGGCGCTGGCCAGCTGCGAGGAAAAGGCAGACTGGAGCACCCAGCGAGCCCTGTGTCTCATCCTGTCCAAGGTGTACCTCCAGCACAGGTCTCCTGATGCTGCCATACACTACCTGAGCCAGGCCTTGGCGCTAGGGCAGCTGCTGGGGGAGCAGGAAGCCTTTGAGTCTTCCCTCTGCCTGGCGTGGGCCTATCTCCTAGCCAGCCAGGCGAAGAAGGCTTTGGACATCCTCGAGCCATTGTTATGCTCCCTGAAGGAGACAGAGAATGTCACCCAAAAGGGAGTGGTCCATAACCTCCTGGGACTTGCACTTCAAGGTGAAGGCTGGGTGAACAGGGCAGCCAAGAGCTATCTCCGGGCCTTGAATAGGGCCCGGGAGGTGGGAGACGTGCGTAACCAGGCAGTGACTATGGCCAATCTTGGCCACCTGACCCTTAAGTCCCGGACTCAGCAGCTGGCCAGGGACTATCTCCAACAGGCTGTCCGACTCTATTCCGAACTCCAAGCCAGCAAGGAGACAGACATGGAATTAGTACAGGTGTTTCTCTGGTTAGCCCAAGTTCTGGTTTCTGGAGATGAGCTGGCCCATGGCCGCCTTTGTTATGAAATGGCATTGCTGTTTGGCTTAAGACATCAGCACCTGAAGAGTGAGTATATCCGCGCTGCCGAAAAGCTGTAGAGAAAAGTGTTGGAGCAAGCTTTGCCCATCTCCTATGTCAGGTCATCTCATTCATGTCCCTGCTTTATGTTCAGGTCAGCTTCAGGTCACCAAATCCCTCTGCCATTTCTACAGCTCTGTGTCCCCAAATCCTGAAGCATGCATCACCTACCATGAGCACTGGCTGGTGCTGGCCCAGCAGCTCAGGGACCGGGAGATGGAGGGGAGGCTGCTGGCGTCCCTCGGGCAGCTCTATCGGAACCTGAACACGGCCAGGTGAGTCCGGGCTCAGGGACCATCCCAGAAGCAGCTTTCCTCCCTTACAGAGCAGCAGGGTTCTTTCTCTCTGGAAGTTAAGTCCAAATGCATATAGTACGGGCATTGTGCAAAAAAACAGGGACTATACGGCCACCACATGGTGCTGTCTGTGCCTTATTAGCTGTGTGGCTTTGGGCAAGTTAATTTCTCCATGCCTCAGTTTCCTCATCAGTGAAAGGAGGACAATAATGGCATCTAACCCGTAGTGTTATTGTGAAGGATAAGTGAGCAAATGCCCATGAAACTCTTGGAACAGTGCCTGATTCGTAGAAAGGGCTCAGTAATGTTAACTTCGTCACTGTTACTTGTGTGTTTCCATGACTACCCCTCCCAGGACCATGGCTGAGGTGCACATTCAGAGAGGGAGCTGTTAGATCTAGGACTGAGGAACCTTCAGGGGGTCTTTGTTACCTGAAGACAATTGATTTTAAAGAAAGGACACTTAACCTAAATAAATCCACTGAAAGGCGGGGTGTAAAATTTCATGGTAAAAAAAGTTCAATTGAGATCTTACATTTAAAATGAAACTGGAGATTATGAAATGACATTTAATTTCACCTTTTAGTTAGGAACACTTACATTATAATTGCCACTATGCTCCAAGTCTTAGAATAAATATACAATAAAAGAAAGGAGTGTTGACTTTTTGGCTTAATTGTCTTGACCAAATTGCATAATAGCGCAATGAGACATTCTTTGTTTTGTGATTGCCTTTTCAGCAGTGTCTCAAAAAGCTTCATTTTTGCAAAAATATACCAGAATGTAACCGTTTAACCAAAAGACCTTTTAACCCTTTGATATTCAAATTATTCGCACTTAAATCTTGCCATGTCCTGCTGATTTTCTCTCCTTTTTCTCTTCACTGGTCTAATGCTGCTTAATCCTCCTTGCCAGTGGGCAGCCTATAGTTCTGCTCTGTAACAAGCCTCAAATTGATTCCATTTAATCCTACATGGTTTGCAAGATTTTCAATTTCACTTTGCAACAGACTTGCATTGTAGTATAGTATTCGTAATTATGAATGGCTTCTAAAATAGAGCAGGGATAATTGCTACTGTTGAGCAGAGCGTGGTGGTTGAGGAGAGGCTAATTAAATGACATTTTTTTGCTTTTCTAGGCAACATGGTAATTGGGCACTTAAACAATGACTAATGAAATAACCAATTCTCTCTCTCTCTCTCTCTCCTTTCTTCTCTTACAAGAAGCAGGTGTCCTCCCAACCTCTCACTGTCTTTGCCTTCAGTCCAGGGAGGGAGTTCGGGATCCCTGCAGCATGTGAGGGGACGGGAAGCTCCAGCCCCACTCTGCTTCCATCCCAGGGCACCCCAGAAATTTGGATGCCTCTGGAGCAGATCCAGAAGGCAGGCCCGAATTAACCAAAGAGACTGCACAGTCATGTGCTCCTGGCGACGCATCGTGTAGGGCTGGGCTTTGGGAAAGGGGGATTCTAAGGGACTGGAGCAAGGGTGGCACGTGTGTGTCAGGCTTTTTGCCACCTCTCGCTGCTGTGCAAACTGTCTTGAATGCTGCTCCGACCATCACCTACCCCACTGCCATCCTTTGTTCCCCAGCGCTCCCCACACCCAGTTGTCTAAAACCACTGAAATCCTAGGGGGGAAGCCAAAGGAAAGCCCTGGATGCTGTCCACCCAGACCGTAGAGGCCTTATTTAAGGCAGTGTGCAGAGTCACTGTCCTTAGGTGGTGGGGGTGATGGCGACGAGGTCAGGAGTGGGGCTGCAGAGGGCCCAAGGAGTCACTGGAGGAAGTTGGCAGGCAGAGAGCTGGGAGAAGAGCCAGGAAACCTGATTCTGCCATGACCTGCTAGTGTGTCCTGAAGCAGGTCACTTTTCTTGGTTACTCCGTGTATAAAGTTAAATCAAATCAGGTACCTTCCAGTTCTAAGATGTGGAATCTGGGACCAGCTAGCCTCATGGGATGTTAGTAGCAGAATTCCTGCTGCCTCTGAAGGGTTTTGAATTTCGGGGGCAGATGCTTAAAGTTGTGGGTTTTCTAAGGGGCCCTGAGATCAAAGACCTAAGCTTTTGGGGTTTGAAAGACCCTACAGTATGTTCAGAAGCTCTTGGGGGCTGACATTAGGTCTAGCACAGCGGTGGGCACAGAGGAGACATACAGTATGTGTGGGGGGACAGCCAAGTGGTTAATTAGTTACTAATTTCACCAGCTCACAGCCCTTGAGCTGCAGCTATGGGCTGACTGGGTCGCTGATGATTGAGTTGGGGAATAGGGGAGTTTGCTTGGGGGAGTCCAGGGCTCCTCTGCTCAGGATTCAGGTACGAAAGAAAAGTGCCTACACTTGGAGGTAGGCTCTCTGGTCTTTAGTGACAACTACAGCAGTCAGAATGCCATAAATGGAACGTCAGATGTCCATTCTAATAGCTCTTTGGGAATAGATGGTGTTAGCCACCGAACACAGTGGGTCTCGTCTTAGGGAGTCTCCACCAATAAGGAAGCAAATCACACAGAATGAATTAGAATACCAGGGATTTGCACCCAAAGGAGGAAAGCATTTTTTTCTAAAATTAAATAGTTGCTTAAGGTAAAAAACATTAATTAAACCAGTACTGAAGGTTGTAAGTTGAAAAATAAAGGCCTTCCCTGAACTTCGTTTTCCACATGACTCTTCTAAAGTAACTACTTAGAGACTTTTAAATATCCATCAAGAAATATTTCATGCACATGAATATCAAATATATTGGCATATATTGTCATTCTCCATATTAAATAAATATTAGATATAATAAATATAATATGTTCATGTTTTAGTTACATAAGTGGGATCATGATAAAATTTCTGTTACATAATATACCGTTCTGTTACTTGATTTTTTTTTTTCATTTAAAGATGTCACTATGAAATGTTGATCCAGCATTTTATCACACTATGAGAGCCCTTTTGATGTGACAGGCACTGTGGTAGGTGTTGGGGAATTCAATGGTTAGGAAAAAAAAAATCCAAACTAACTATCCACAAATGGAGTAGTCTACCCCATGTGGGAGTCCGTAGTTGTCCTTACATGTATTCAAGCAGAGGCTGATTATTCAGAAATCTTATGTTATAAAGAGTTTGCTGCATGGAGCCAGATCTGGATCTTCTTAATAACAGCTCTATTGAGGTCTAATTAACACACCATAAAATTCAGCCCTTAAAGTGTGCAGTCCAGTTTTTAGTATATTCACAGAGCTGTGTAACCATGACCCCTATCCCATTTCAGCACATTTTCATGGCCCCTAAAAGAAAGCCCATTAGCAGTCACTGCTCATTACCCACCCCCACTCCAACCCTGCAAACCACTTGTCTACTTTCTATCTCCATGGATTTGCCTATTCTGGACATTTGAAAAAATGGAATCATACGCTATTTGTCCTTTTGTGTATGGTTCTTTCACTTAGCATAATGTTTTCAAGGTTCATCTATGTTGTCATGTGTGTCAGTACTTCATTACTTTTTATGGCTGAGTAATATTCCATTGCATGGATCTACCATATTTGTTTATTCATTCATCACTAGATGGGCATTTGGAGTGTTTCCATTTTGTGGCTATTATGAATAATCCTGGCATGAACATTTTGTGAACGAGCTTTTGTGTGAAGATGTGTTTTCAATTTTCTTGGGTGTATATCTAGGAGCAGAATTATGGAGTCATATGGTAATCTATGTTTAAACTTTGGGGAAACTGCCAGAGTGTTTTCCAAAGCGACTGCATGATTTTACGTACCCATTAGCAATATATGAGGGTTCCAGTGTCTCCACATCCTCATCAATACTTGTTTTTTTTCTTTTTCCATTTTTTTTTTTAGTTTTGTTTTATTTTTATTTGACAAATAATTGCATCTATTTATGGGATACAGTGTGATGTTTCCATGCATGTACATATTGTGGAATGATCAGATCAGGCAAATTAGCATATCCATCACCACAAATATTTATCATTTCTTTGCAGTGAGAATATTTGATTTTTTAATTTAATTTAATTTTTTTATTTGAGAATATTACAGGGGTACAAATGCCTTGGTTACGTATATTGCCTTTACACCACCCGAGTCAGAGCTATAAGCATGCCCGACCCTCAGACAGCACGCACTGCAACTGTTAGGTGTGAATTTACCCATCCCCTCCAATACTTGTTGATGGTTGTCTTTTTTGTTTTAGCCATCCTGGTGGGTGTGAAATCGTATCTCATTGCAGTTTTGATTCACGTCTCCCTAATGACTAAAGATGTTGCCTGCCATTTCATGTGCTTTCACTGGCCCTTTGTATGCCTTTGGAGAAATGTCTGTTCAAGTGATTTGCCCACATTTAAATTGGATTGTTTGTCTTTTTGTTGTTCATAGTTTATGTCTCCTTTGTTGTTCAGTTCAAGGAGTCTTTTGATTTCCATCTTAATTTCATTATTGACCCAATAATTGTTCAGTAGCAAGTTGTTTAATTTCCATGACTTTGTGTAGAATTGAGGGTTACTCAGAATTGATTTCTAGTTTTAATCCACTATGGTCTGAGAAGATGCATGGTATGATTTTGATTTTTTAAAATTTGTTGAAACGTGTTTTGTGGCCTAAGATATGATCAGTCTTGGAGAATGTCCCATGTGCTGATGAGAAGAATGTATATTCTGTAGATTTTTGGTAGAATGTTCTGTAAATATCTCTTAGGTCCATTTGTTCTAAGGTCCTATTTAAGTCCAGTGTTTATTTATTTTCTGCTTTGATGATCTGTCCAGCTCTGATAATGGGGTGTTGAAGTCCCCAGCAATTATTAATATGATGCTATTATTTCCTTGCTTAGCTCTAGTAGAATTTGTTCTATGTATCTGGGAGCTCCTGTATTAAGTACCTTTTTACTATTGAATTGTAAACATTCTCTCTATATAATAATTCTTCTTTAAACATTTGGTAGAATTCAGGGGTGAAGCTATTTAGGCCCGTGTTTTCCTTTGTAAGGAGTTTTTTCATTACTAATTTAATCTCTTTAGTTGTTATAGGTTTATTTAGACTTTCTATTTTTTCATCAATTTTGGTAGTTTTTGTCTTTCTAGGAGATTGTCCACTTCATCTAAATTATCTAATTTGTTAGTATAGAAATGTTCACAGTATTCCCTTATAATCTTGTTTATTTCTGTAAGGTTGGCAGGTGTCTCCATTTTATTTCCTGAGTCTCTTCTCTCTTTTTTATTTTTGATCAGATTAGCCAAAGGTCTGTCATTTTAAAAAAATCTTTTAAACAAACAAACTTTTGGTTTTATTGATTTTTCTCTATTTTTCTATTCTCTATGCCATTTACTTTGGCTCTAATCTTTATTATTTCCTTTCTTCTGTTTGCTTTGGGGTTACTTTACTCTTCTTTATCTAGTATTTAAAGGTGGAATGTTAGGTTATTGGTTTGAGATTTTTTTTCTTTTTGAATACAAGCATTTACAGCTGTAAATTTTCTTGTGAGTATTGTTTTTATTCCATTCTATAACTTTTGGTATGCTGTGATTTTACTTTCATTGATCTCAAGTATTTTCTACTTTGCGATTTCTTCTTTGACCCATTGGTTATTTAGGGATATGTTGTTTAATTTCCACATATTTGTGAATTTTCCGAATTTCTTTATGTTACTGATTTCTAATTTCATTGCATTGTGGTGGGAAAACATACTTTGTATAATTTTGTTGCTTTTAAATTTATTGAGATTTGTTCATGGCCTATGAACATAGGCCTATGATCTATCCTGGAGGATGTTCTATGTGTGCTTGAGAGGAATGTGTATTCTGTTTTGCTTGGTGTAGTGTATTGTAGATATCTGTTAGGTCTAATTACAATTAAAGTCTTCTATGTCTTTGCTATTCTTATGTCTAGTTGTTCTAGCCAAGTGAGTTATTAAAATCTCTAATTATTGTTGAATTGTCTATTCTTCCCTTCAATTCTATCAGGTTTCTTACCTGTATTTTGGGGTTCTGTTATTATGTGCATATATGTTTTTAATTATGTCTTCAGCATGATTGAGTCTTTTATCACTATCAAGTATCCTTCATTGTCTTTGGTGACAATTGTGGTCTTTTTATAGATATTATAGTAGTATGACAACTCTAACTGTCTTTGGTTACTGTTCACATAATTTATCTTTTTCCATGCTTTTAGTCTGTTTGTGTCTTTGAATCTAATGTATATCTCTTGCAGATAACATGTAGTCAAAATATTTTCTTTTAACTCCATTCTTCCAGTCTCTATCTTTTGACTGGAGTGTTTAATAGATTTACATTTGATTAATTACAGGTGAGATACAATTTATGACTGCCATTTTGCTATTTTCTCTATATCTTATATCTTTTTTGCTTTTCTATTCCTCCATTTCTGCCTTCTTTTGTTAAATAGATATTTTCTGATAGACCATTCCAATATACCATTGTCATTTCTTGTATTATATTTCTTTGGTTATTTTCTTAGTACTTACCCTGAGGATTAATAATTAACATCTTAACTTATAACAATCTCAGGTGTTTACTGAACATGCACACAGCCCTATACATACATGTGTTCTTCTAGAGTCTCAGGAATATTTCAGAGATTCTCAAAGCTTCTTATGGAAATCTCATTCCCCAACTTTTCCTTTTATGTCTTTTTGTTGGCTTGTTTGCTTCAAATATTTTCACACCTAAGGCAGTGACAATGTTAAACAATTGCTGCTGATTGTTTTTGGCAAACACCTCAGGGAAAAAGGTGTTCTGCACTGAGTGAGCTCTGAGTCAGGTCAAATAAAAACACAACCTGTGAGTAGAGGCTTTCAGGGAACTTTCAGATCGATCAAATAGTGATAATTCTCTGGGGATGGAACTTTGGGGGATTCCAAGCTCATAGTCTCTTGCACTGGCTGCTGGTTTTTCCAGCTGCTTTTTTGAGGGTATTTATTTTTAAGGCTACCACACAGCTGGTGCAAGCAGGATGGCCCTAGGGCAAGTTGAAAAGCAACAAAGCTTAGGATTCTTGATGAGATTCATCCCTTTTTTCTGAAAAAATGCTCCTTGCAAACCTTTGGTTAATATTCAGAGTTCTGAAAAATTTCATTTTGACAATTTTTGCCATGGTTCTCATAGCTTCTATGGAGAAGCAGGGTTTTGGAGGTCCTTTACACCATCATTTTAGAAGTTGATCTAGCGTAGAATTTTTGGTTTTAATCTTCTATACTTCTAAACTCTGAGCTTCTTATTCATTCAATTGGAAGGAAATAAATATCCACTTTTGCTTTACCACCAATATGAGTGGTAAAGTAGAAGATTGGGAAATACTTTAGCTGTCAGAGAAAACCCCTGCAAACATAAGGTCATTGTCCCTTTGCAAAATAGCTAGTTCATCAAAGGGAACATGCTGTAATGCTATATTTATTTAGCATGTATAAATTACCTACTCCTACAGCACACTCAAAAAAAAAAAAAAAAAAAGAAAAAGAAAAAAAGAACAAAGAAAAAGACCAGCTACAGATCCAGATAAACAAGTGTTTCCACGCACCCAGGGGGTGGTTACTGTAATTTAGTGCTAAGCTTCCTGGTAGCTGAAGTAAAAAGGGGAATACTGTATGAGGTTCTCACTGTCTGATAAAAGAACATAAACAAATGTATTTGTCAGAGCAGATTTTTTCCTGGCACTAATTTCTAGGAGGAATTTATTAAGTGGGTCTTGATGTAATGGACAGATTTCTTCCACTAAATTCCCCTCAAGGGATTTGCATTCTCACAAAGCTCAAAGCCATAGCAAGCAAAGGCAGGAAATGTTCATGGAAGACGTGGCAGGCTTGGAGGGAAAGGAGACGATGCTTTCAGCAAAGGAGGGGGGTGATCTGTCAGTTAAGACTTCATGAAAGTGGCAGCATTTGAGGACGCCCTTGAAGGATAAGTAAGATTCTGAGAAGTAGAGAAGGGTGAAGAATAGCATTTCAGGTGCAAGGAAGAGCCATAGCCATAGAGATGGCTACAGGGACACATTTGAAAGACATTTTGTAGATTTGATAGACAGATTTTGGTGATCAAACAGATATGGGCAGAAAGAAGTCTCAAATCTGTCCCCAGCAGGGGATATGGAGGTTGAGTGGGTGTGGGGGTGGCAGTAGGCTTCTGGACCTGCACAGTGAACATCTGTCGTGAGAGCAATGGTCATGATGGCAGCAGAAAGCATTCAGTGAGCATGCCTTGTTTATTATGCAATATGTAAATCTCAGGGTAACCTCAGGAAGAAGAAAGAATTGTGGGAATTGGGAGCTAAAGAAGCCAAACGACTTGTATGAAGCCACATAGCAGGGATTGAAACCTGAACCGTCTGAGTCCAGAGCAGGGTTAGCAAACTTTAATAAAGGAACAGATAGTAAATGTTTTAGGCTTTGTGGGCTATATGATCTCTGTCACAACTACTCCACTCTGCAGTTGTAGCACGAAAACAGCCATAGACAATACATAAATGAATGAGTGTGGCTGTGTTCCAATAAAACTATATTTATAAAAGCAGGTGGCAGGCTGTATTTGGCTCATGGGCCATAATTTGCCAGTCCCTGATCTAGAATGCATATTCTGAAGCACTCTGTATATATTCTGCCTACCAAGACAATAATTCTCACCCTAGATCCACGCTAAATGTGGATGGTTGTGTAGTGAAACCTCGTGGAATTGTGTGGATGAGATCGGCTCATTGTTTCTCAGGGCTGACCCCTGCCTGCTACAGAGAGTCCAGACTGATTATGTCACTTGGTTTCACTGGTGTTAGCTCAGACTCCTGACTCCTTGACTTAAGGCGGTTTTTACTATCCCATGCTGCCTTTTTATTGATTTTAATTCCTCCTATTTGAGGTTTTCTCTGAGGTTTAGAGGTGGGGATGGCAGAGAAGGGCAAGTAGATATTGAAAACTTTGTCCTTGCCTTCAGGTTTTTGCCCTTGGGACACTTTGCTGTTCCCTTGTCTAATACCTTCAGGGTCATGCCTTCTCTGCCTTCCAGGTTACAACGACAGAATCTAATTTGACAAAGTTTTTCAATTCTCAATGGGAGGGATCTTTGGGGGTCTTATCTTCTGTCTTCAGGTGCTATAACATAGACTGGCACCTTGTTCTAGAGCTAAGCCAGGTGGGGTCCATGAGAACTTTGTGGCTCTATTGAATCAATTCAGCTAACATTTGCTGAGCATTGACTATGGCCCAGACACTGTGCTAAAAGCTGGACAAAGGAGATATGGTCCCTGAGCTCACAATGCTAACAGAATAGCTCAGGTAATAAACATTATATATTCACCGAAGGTATCATATATATTGTGGTAAGTGCCACAAAGGATGTGCATAATATTATTATTAGAAAGAAAGAATGCCTTGCATAGAATAGGTCCTCATGAAATAATGATTGATTCTTTGCATGTGAATATGATAGTAGTCAAGAAGCCATTATTCCTGGCTTTTATTCTTATACTTATGCTTCTTACTGCTACAGAACTGAAAAAAAATGCTTCAATATTTGATTTTTTATAATAATATAACTAAGATGCTAATCTCTAACACTTTTGTAATCCTAAATAAGGAAAGAATTGCTTTTGCGATATGTCTTCACGTAGTCACAAGGCTATGATGTACCACCCCAGTTTCGCAGATGAGAAAACTTTGTTCAAGGTTTAAAATAGTGTACGTCCTTAAAAACTTCAGAGCTTTTAAAGTGGTAAAAGAAAGCAAAAGTCTTCCCACATGCTGATATGTGAGCCAGAAATTAAGAACTGCTTGAGGGTGTGAATGGCGGGGCTCTAGGGTCAGACTCCTAGGGTTAGATCCCAGTTTAAACAGGGTTTATTATTTGGTCCAGATTACTCTTTCCCAGCATTATTTTTGCATCTATAAAATATGTATAATAATAGTACTGATCTCTTGGGGCTGCTATGATGATTAAATGAGATTATGCATGTAAAGTACCTAGTACACACTAAATGCTTAATAAATGTCAGGTAACAATACTGCCATTGTTACAATTATAAGAAAAAGCAGCAGAGAGCTTAAAATAAAGCTTTAGAAATGTGCAGGGAAACTTAGGTAAGTTAAAAAAAGAACCCACCCCACTGGGTTTCTTTATTTGCAAAATGGGCTAGGATCTCTAAAGGCTTAGGGTTCCTGTAGGAGTTAAATGAGATAATGTATATTGAAAGTGCATATCCCAACACCTGGCGCAGGGTCAGCCCTCTGTGAGTGGCAGTTCTTATTATCAAAACAGGACAAGACCAATTAGTGGGGGCTGGGCTTTGGCCAGAGGTCAGACAAACTCATCCGGGCTGGGGAGGGACCTGGGAAACCCCAGCAGGGGTTGGTAGGAGGAAGTCCGGGAATGCAGGTGTATTGGGGTCACTTGGCCACAGGCCCACGGCTATGTGTCAGCCAGGAAAGAAGAAACAAAGACTCAGCCCCAGAGACTGAACCCGGGGACAGGAAAAATGAGAAAAAGAGAAGGATCGAGATTGGAAAGGAGAGGAGCTAGCATGGCAGGGCACAGGCGCGGGAGGCCCAGCAGTGCACGAGGCTGACTGCCTGCCGGCCCACTGGCACGCTCCTTGCGTGTTTTGATTTGGACTCCGAACCAGACCCGGGGCCTGCAGGGGGTGGCTGGGAGGACTTGGGCTGCTGGGCCCTTCCAGGCCAAGCCAGTGGCTCAGCTGGCAGGTGACACCGCACAGCCACTGGCAGATGTAAAATAATGGGATGGTGAGTGGTGACAAGGAAGAACCAAGGAAGCTGGGGGCCACATCCCGATTCTAGACCACAAAAGCACTTGTGTTGTACTGGAGGTCATGGATCAGGTTTCGAGAGGCACTTGTCTTTGGGAAATCCTCCATTTGCAAGGAGTGTCATGGTGCTGTGTGAGGAGCCAGGTCTCTGCAAATCTTGTCTTTCCTTCATGGCATGATTTTTTGGAGAGCAATAGTGATCTCTCTTCCACAGTCATAATGAACTCAGACAGAGCAAACGCCGGCTCTGTGATTTGGTATCTCTATAATAACACAAATCTTGCTCCCTGAGGGTCTGGAGAAAATGGACTGTAGCCCAAGGACAGCAAATGCTAATAATCAAAAACACAACAGGAAACACGATCAGGATGAGATTTATGGCTCCTGTCTCCACTGGCTGTTGCAGTGAGCCTGGGGAGAGCTGAGGAGGCCAGGCCTGCTGAATCTCTTCCCCCTGCTTGAGGTTCAGGGGTCTGGAGCAGGGGAGAGAAGGGTAGGGCTTCCTCTAGTGAAAGAGGCCTGTGGCTATTGTAGCTCAGCCAGGGAGACTGGTGATCACCTCTGCACGGTGTGGAGTTCCTTAGCTCCCAGCACATTCTTGCTGATGAGAATTTTGAGAACTTTGACATTCTAATACTTCGGACAGGGTGGGCAGTGTCCATCCTGGATGTCAATGAATCTCATGTCAAGGGCAGGGCAGTGGGGAAAGCTTGAGTTCTTTTATCTCAGTTCTTGTAAGAAGGGCCCAATGCCTGGAAGGCTAAGAGCTGCCTCATTGTCAGTAGGATCAGGACCTCATGAGTCAAAGGCAATGCTTTTTCCCATGTCAGTGCACAAGGGGGCTGGATGGTTCATGATGAGGCAGTAGCCACGTTCGATAGGGATTTTTTACCTGTGTCCACAGATGTGGTTGATGATGATCAGTGTTTCTAGAAGGAGTTGCATAATTTGGTGCAGTGGTTCTCAAACTTTGGCATGCGTGAGCGTAACCTGGGTGTGTCTTAGACATTCTGCTTCCTGGATTGCAAGTGCAATGATTCTGATTCAGCCAGTCTGAGGTAGCTCTGGGGGTCTGTGTTTTTAATGAGCTCCCCAGGTAATGCTGGTGAGAGCGGGCCATGAATCGCGCTTTGAGAAATGTGGGTGCTGTGGGAAGGGTCCTGGGCTGGGACTCGGGAGAAGGGAATTCTGGCCCTGGATCCCCCTCCTACCGTGCTGTGCAACCTTGTGTGAGTCATTTCCCATTTCTAGGCCTGTTTCCTCTATAAAACAAGGGGGCTGGACTAGATCAGCAAGTCCAAGCTGCACAACAGAATCACTTGGTGAGCTTTGACCCAGAGCTGGTGCCTGAGCCACTCGCCCGGAGAGTCTAGGGCGGGGGCCAGCGTGACATTTCAGCATGCTGGGGAGAAGTCTGGCTGTATGCATGTTTAAAAAGCTTCTGGGTGACTCTAATTGCTTCTGGGGTTGAGAACCGCTATCTTATGATGCCCAGTCTTCTTTCCCATTCTCAAATTCTGAATCTGTATGACAATATATTACCTATGCCTCATTTCTTCTTTAATCCCTGTCACAGGGGAAGAGTTTTCTACACAATATGATTTTCCAAATAATTAAAGGGTGCTCTGTTAAGCACAAGTCTTTTAAAATTTTCACCCTACTTTGATTTCTCTTTTTAAACAAAACATCAAAATCTTTCTGATGAATTAAAGTTACCTCTATGGTCACTAATTCGTGCACACAATAAATACACGTTTGGTGTCTACTGTGTGTGTGATGTGCTTTTGAAAAAAACGTTATAGTGCAGCTGAAGGATCGATGGGCCATGGGTCAGTAATAACAATGATGACAACTAACACGTAAACATTCGTTATGTACTTACCATGTGATAGGCACCATTGTAAGCACTCTAGCTTTATTATCTCTTTTAATCCTCAAGACAGTCCTCTTAGGCAATTATATTTCTATTTTACAGATGGGAAAACCAAGGCACAAGGAGGTTCTGTTCTTGCTTAAGGTCACGCAGCTGATTGGGGCAGAGCTGAGGTTTGACTCAGGCCCTGACCTCTCTGTGTGATCTGGGACACGGTTGTTCCCTCTCAGACCCTCAGTTGCATTCTGTGCTGAGTGAACTCCGAGGCCCCTTGGAGCCCTCACTCCTCACAAGTTCCTGTCTGTCCCCCAGGTCCCTCAGGAGGTCCCTCACGTGCATCAAGGAGAGCCTGCGTATCTTCATCGACCTGGGGAAGAGAGACAAGGCCGCCGAGGCCTGGCTCGGGGCAGGGCGACTCCACTACCTGCTGCAGGAGGATGAGCTGGTGGAGCTGTACCTGCAGGTAGGCCTCCTGCACGGCTCTCTGGGATCTGCGGACTTCACCACTTGGGGAGGCGGCTGCGCCCTGCAAAGGGACCAGCTGGCCCTAGAGAGGGGCGCTGTCCAGGACAAGCCCTCGGAGGGAGGGTCAGCAGTGTGCTGCTCTCTGGACACATGATGGAAACCAGGCTGGCCTGGCCAGCTGAGTCCAGGCAGCAAAAGGCCAGTCCCTGGGTCCCCTATGCACATGTGGGATCTGGGAGAATGCGAGGGGAGACTGTCCTCCTGTGTCACCTGTCACATTAAGTATATCCAGTTTCATGCATATACCTTGGCTTCCGGGTTTTACTGCAGTTTGAGGCAAGATTGGTGCATGTGGGGAATGAACACCGTTCTGCTTTTTCTGTTGTTTGTTTGTTTACATATTTTTAATATCTGAGATGTGGTATAGCATAGTGATTAAAAAGCCTTGGCTTTGGAGAGAGAGAAGCCAGAATCAAATCACACGGGTATTGATTATGGACCGTGTGACTCTGGGCTTGCTACATGTGCTCTCTGGCCTCAATTTCTTCCTGGGGGAACCCCATTTCTTAGCATAAGGATTAGGAAAAAGTATATATATATAAAATATTTATTTATGTTTTATTATACTATATATGACATATATTATATATTACATTTATGTATCTCTTTCACTTGCATGGTATTAAATGCATACCTCTACTGAGACTCAGTGAAGGCTGCGTAACACTGTGTGCTTCCTAAGGACAGGAAGCTCTGCTGAACACTTCACCTGCACGATGTAGTTAATCCTCATTGCAAGTGCAGTAGGAGTTTCTCTTCTAGTTCGCAGTTTACAGATGAGGCTCAGAGAGGCTGAGAATTTGCCCGAGGTGATACAGGTGGCAGGTGGTGGCGCTGAGAACTCCACAATGACGGTCAGACTTAGCACCTTCACTCTCAGCCCCCACGATATCCTGCCTTGGGATTTTAGAGCTGGAAGGGTTTTCAGAGAGTAGACTTTCTCCTTTCATGCTCTGGAAGACTGGAACGCAGAGGGTTCAGGTTGTTAATTGTACTGATGGCGAAGCCTCCGGACCCCAGGACTGCATCTCAATGCCCTTCTCTCTCTGTGCAGCTGCCCATGCAATAACAGTAACTTCAGGGTCATGCCCCAGTGATGCTCACTGGTCAGAATTGGTCCCAGGCCCCACCCAAGCCCAGCCTGCCACCTAACTGATGTTCCTCAGGGTCATTCCTAATAAAGTGAATCATTCTCTACCCGAGGCTAGCTGAGGTCCTCTACCTGTGCAGCAGATGCAGCAGGATGTTCTTTGCTTTGCAACTTCATCACGTTGGGTTTAGGTGCAATTTGAAATAGCTTGCTAGAGATAAAGAGGCTGAGGGGGCTAGGAGAGGGTATTGGGGATGGAAGACACTGGCATTTGTTTGCTGCTAATTATTGGTGTGAATTGGGGAGGTTCCATTTTCCTTCTGAGCCTCACTTTCTCCATGTGGAAAGGGTAGGTGTTGGATTAGATCGCTGTTTTTCAATTTCAGTCTTTTATAAATTCAGTTTAAGGTTTTGAAATATCCATGTACCTTTTATATCATTATGTATTTACTGTTCCTTGACGCAAATTGAAGTCATCTTAGCTTTTTACACTTAGCCTTATCTTACACAATGCCATTTGAAATTACAGGTTTGATGCATGAATAGTCTTTTTTCCCTAGAACACATTAAAATAAATATTTTATTTATTTCAATAAATAAACATGAAAACTTAAAATATTTACCTATATACTGCTAAAAAAAATCTCTAGCTACCAGGAGTAATCTCTCATACCATGATGGGGACATGCCAGATTTGAGATTCTCTGTCTTCTTTCCAGCACTATGAATGTGCAGGACAATTCAGGATTTGGGGGCCTTGAGCAGAGGGTTAGTGAGGTGGTCTGCCTCTTGGTCCTGCCAGTCCTGTGTAGGGCTGGAAGCCCTTCTCTTTGCTTTTAACAGCCAACTCTGTCCCACCCAGGCAGCCATCCAGACAGCCCTGAAGTCAGAGGAGCCCTCCCTGGCCCTCAAACTTTACGAAGAAGCAGGTGACGTGTTCTTCAACGGGACCCGCCACAGGCATCTTGCGGTGGAGTATTACCGAGTAAGTCACCGCACGATCGTGGGCCGGGCCCCACTGGACTTCGGTCTGGGGGTCCCTCCTCCCTTCTCTTGTTTTTCCTCCCTTCCTTCTCTGGTACCCACCTACTTGCCCTCTCGCTAATCTAGCAGGTGCTCAGGGAAGAATCTGATAAACTCAGTCATCGATAAGTTATCCTTCCTGGGATAATACACCATAATAATTACATCTTTTGGGTGCATGGTACTTTACAGTTTATAGCACACTTCCATGCTTACCAGTCTTCCCCACTTACTACTGGTGGCATGGTGGGAGATTATTTAAAGGGGTACATAGATGTTTTTATCAAGCATAGGTTAAAACATATTTTTAAAAAATTAAAAATGTACAATACCAGCTCATCAAACCATAAGTTCACAGATATTATTGCAAAAGATGAGACAAGAAAATAAAACAGTTGATTTCAAAAATAATACAAATTAAATAAATGTCCAGAGATTAAGTGGATACATCAAAAATTGTGAATGTTGTTCATCACTGACTGACATTTGGCAACTCATATGATCTTATCCTAAAATTTCATTTGTTTAGTTATTCATTTGTGTGTTTGTTCAGCTGCTTATTCAGTCATCAAACATTACCAAGCGCTCCATCTGTGCCAGGCGTTAAGCCAGGCATGGGGAGAACAAGAAACACAGCCCTGATTGTAGAGGGGCTTATTTTCACATGCATTTTGCAGATGAGAAAACTGAGGCTCTGAGAGATGAAGTGACTTGCCTAAAATTCTATCATAATTAAAAAAAAAAACAGAAATGACAATAGATTGAGCACGTTCAGACACTATGCGCGTACTCGTTCGTGCACTTCATAAATTAGCTATGTGGGTACTAAGGGAGCACATAGCTGAGAGGCCAGTAACTTCCCATGTGGCCTTGGGAAAGAGCCATGTTGTCTCTTTCCCCAATTTTAGGAGGCCTCTAGTTCTCCCACCTCTAAGATCTGGGCAAGACACCAAGAGCAAAGACCAGGAGAGTGAGTTGAGAAAAGGCGCTCAAGGAAACGCAGCTGGCCCCTCTGTTTTAGTCCACTGCCAGCCCCACGCCCTGCCACTAGAATAGAAGCCTCCCAGTGTGTGGTATGTACTGATGGTTCTTAGCTGGACTGAGGTTCCTTGTGCCTCTGTTCCCAGGCTGGGGCTGTTCCCTTGGCAAGGAGGATGAAGGTGGTAAGAACTGAGCTCCGGATTTTCAACAAGCTGACGGAGCTGCAGATCAGCCTTGAAGGCTATGAGAAGGCTCTGGAATTTGCCACCCTGGCTGCCAGGCTCAGCATGGTCACAGGTTGGTAGTCCCCTCTTGTCAGGCACGTTGAATGGGAGGGGCGGCTACTCAAGGATGGACAAGAAAGCAATGGCAGCATGGGCACTGGAGTCGGACTGCGTGGGTTCAAATCTCAGGTCCCACTGTCAGGGAGACCTTAAATTAAGCAATCTGCTTAACTTCCGTAAGCGTCAAGTTTGTCATCGCCAAATCAGGATTAAAAATAGCACCCACCTCATGCAGTTGTTATGAAGACCAATGATTATCCACCCAAAGGCTGCAGCACAGTGCTAGGTACATCATAAGTCCTTGGTAAGTGTTGCCTGTGCCACACTAACTATTATATGACATTTGGTATTCCCCAGTGTAAGATAAATGGTGTTTTATCCTAGGCAGAGGTGATGTCCCCCTTAGAAAAGGACTGTGCCCAGATTTTTTAATTGGTTGATTGTTAATTGAAAGCTTATTTTTCCATGGAATAGAAATATAGATGAAGGTCAGGTTTCCATTAACCTAACTTACAACCTTGCTGAAATACCTTGCATTTATAGCAAAAGCTAATGGGAAATGATATATCATTAAAACAGAGAAAAGACAGAGTGAAAAACTAGTATCCCTCATCTTGAATGCTGGTGCTTGAGAAAAAACAGATTTGATTAGAGAGGCCTTGATTAGATGCAGGGGTAAATGGAGTCTTCTGTGACGGTTCTAGAAGGGACTTCTGGGCATTTTCAAGGGCATCCAATGTGGCTGGCACTGGACTTTATTGTGTCTAATTGCACTTGAGAGCTCTCTCTTTTTCCTACCTTTTTCTTTACTGCAGAACACTTCATCTGAGCAACTGTCTGCTAATCTCAGGAAAGGCCTTAGTGGCCCCAGGCAGCTGCTTTGAGCACTTTTTGTCCCTTCCCAGACAGGAGCTGAAAGGAGGCTACACATCCTTTATGCATGTCCTTCCCATGACTGGATTTTTCCACATCAGAGAATATTCTCTCCCTTGGACTTTCTCTTTAATCTTGGCTTTTAACCCTTTGAGGCTTAACAGCAATGATTTTAGGTGGCCTCAAACAACCACCTTGCAGATATTCCAAAGACAGGATTATAAGCCTTTGTTTCCTGTAAAAGGTCACTCTGAATTAAGATGATTAGTTACTAAAATAACAAACCCACCCAAACCCAAAACTACAAGTCATAGGGTCACTGGAAACCAGCATTCTAAAGCAAGGCTTAAAAGTGAAACAGGTAGCTCATCTGAAACCAAGAGCCGGTAAAGGGCTGGGGGTGGCTGCTGCTTGGGGCAGCCCAAGGGAACTCTCTGCGGAGAGAGACTTCCAGGTGGAGAAGACGTTTGTCATACAGAGTTACTCACCAGAAGAAATTCTTAGCTACTCAGTCAAACTAGTCTTATAATCATGTCCCCTTACAGGGATTTAGAAGTAAGTCATTCCCAGAGTCCAGTGTTATAACGGCATCTGCAATAAGGAGACCGTTTTATGCAGGGAATCATCTCAGAAAACCTGGACCAGCACATGTACTTTACTCCATCCCTCTCATAGAAGAGCCCCGTGGTTTCTTTTGTGGCACTTATCACAGCTGTAGTTATACGTGTGTTTATGGGATTGTTTAAGGAACATCTGTGTCTTCTGAGACAGTAAACCTCGTGGGGGCAGGGACCTCTTCTGTTTTGTTCCTTATGTCCCAGGCACAGTCGCTGACATCTAGTAGACCTTCAAAAAGTTTTACGGAGTGAATGCGTGAATGAATGACTCAAAGTGCGGCCCCCAGGATCTGTCTCTCAGTCTTCCAATCCCTAGGAGATCAAAAGCAGGAGCTGGTGGCCTTTCACCGCCTGGCTACAGTGTACCACTCCCTGCATATGTATGAGATGGCTGAGGACTGCTACCTGAAGACTCTGTCCCTCTGTCCCCCCTGGCTGCAGAGTCCCAAGGAGGCCCTGTACTATGCCAAGGTGTATTATCGCCTGGGCCGACTCACATTCTACCAGCTGAAGGTAAGAGCCCTTTATGTAACTTCCAAGGTTAAGTGAGAGCTACCATCCAACCATACTCTTTCTTCATCAAAACACGGCGGGGAAGCTTTGGGGTGGAGTTGAGAGGGCCGGAGGGTTGAGATTGGGAGTCTTGTTTCATAGGGTGGGGAGTGGCTCCACAGGGGGTCACAGTGTCTCCTCCCACTTAGCCCCATGAGGGACCTCAAAGGTGCTCCCGTCCTTGCCGAGGAGACAGATCAGAGCTTCTCTTTCTCCTTGTCCTGCTATAATTTCTGTGGCTGCTTTATCAGGTGCTGC
Organism: Lepilemur ruficaudatus; assembly: GCA_963574885.1. Lineage (NCBI taxonomy): Eukaryota > Metazoa > Chordata > Mammalia > Primates > Lepilemuridae > Lepilemur > Lepilemur ruficaudatus. The sequence continues at coordinate 16,020 of CAUYRT010086311.1, read as the reverse complement.
GGGCACTTTGCCTCGTGCCTGTGAATCCCTCAAGGACCTATGAAAATATGTAAGACCCCCCAAAGAAAAGACCTGTGAGTCCCAAAATTAAAATAAAAATCAACACTTAATTGTATGTTCATAAATGTCACAAATCAACTAGTGAACTGCAACTCATTTCTTATAAAGTTATGTAAAACTACATTTTATGAGAAATGTGAGTGCATGTTAATGTTTGAGACAATGAGATATGGGGGCTTTGAGTGTAAGTACGGCTAGGTCCTAGGAAAGTTTTAGCCCTGATGCTGCTTGCTGGGCTGCAGTTGAATCCAGAAATTCTTATTTTTCTAGTCACTTCTAAAGTTGTGTCGGTGGTCTGCAATTCTGTTACAACTGGGACCCTCAAACTGTGTTCCAGGTTTGGTTCCCTTTTACCAGAATTTCCTGTCTTCTCCAGCACGAGCCTTAATGTCTTACTACAGTGGCTTCTGAGTCACCCTCTGTTCAGCTCCCAGGGGACTCTCAGGGCAGCCGTGCTGTCCTTTTCTTATTTGCCAGACTTTACTTCTGGCCTGAGTTAATTATTGAGGGTTAATGGGAGCCAGACTTTTGAGTCTCACCCAAAGAAGCATCTGCTCCCTGTCTTTACCACATGGGGAGGGACAGGGCTGGTGAGGGGCTCCCTGGCCATCTTGCCTCTGCCCCACAGCTCCCAGAAAGTGATCCAGGGACAAAGTGTGCGTGATCTGATTGTATCCACCAAGGGCTCTCAGGCTTGCAAAGGGAGGAACTAAACTCAAACCACCTTAAGCAAAAAAGACAACTTCTTGGCTGAAAGAACTGGAAAGCGGAGGTATAGAGTTAGTTGCTGGTACCTCTGGATCCCATAGGCACATGTCATTATGGATTCCCCACCTCTCTCTCTATCTCTATGTTTCTACTTTGCTTTGTTTCATGACCTTTTCCCCTCTACACACTGAAAAGTCCCGGGGAGTGACGGATAAGTCAGTTTGGGTTATGCACACATCCCTGAAGCACTGTGCCCAGGGCAATGGGGTTTCATGACCAGCCGAGCCTGGGTAAGGTGGCTCCTCTGTGCCTGGAAGGAGGGTGCTGTGATTAGTGAAGCCACAAAGGCCACAGTGGAGTGGGAGAGGAGCTAGGAATGAGGATTGGATGTTGGGCAGAAAAAGGCTGGAGTTGCCAACACCGCCTCGAGCCTGGAGCATTTGCTAATGCTGTTTCTTCTTTGCCCCCATACCACGGGGTTAGGATGCCCACGATGCCACTGAGTACTTCCTGCTGGCCCTGGCAGCAGCGGTCCTGCTGGGTGACGACGAGCTGCAGGCCACCATTAGGAGCAGGCTGGACAGCGTCTGCCGGAGCCCACTGTGGCACAGCAGCACCTCTGGGTGCTCCTCAGAGAGGGCGCGCTGGCTGAGTGGTGGGGGCCTGGCCCTCTGAGGATAGCGGCCCCATCTATGACCAGTGCCATGGCCATGCACTGCCACGCTGCCTTAGGCTATTAGGTACTAATGAGAGGGCCGAGTCACCACCTGGCCCAGTCCCCTCATGTTACAAAGAGAAGAACCAAGCCCAGAGGGAGAAGGACTCATTCCAGGCCACACGGGAGTTAGTGACGGAGTGGCGGTTGGAATCCTAGCTCCAGGCTTTGCGTCTGGAGCCTCTTCCAGTTGACTGTGGCCCTCCCACACAAATAGCCTCTGAAATGCACTTTCTCAACATGTAATTCTGGAGAAGATGAGAAACCTTGCCCCTGGGAACCTTCCTTTCTTCCTTCCCCCAGTGAGGAAATCAGGCCCTGCCCTGGGGAAAAGGCAAGCAGATCAGAGACCACGCCCTTCACCGGATTTTCTCAGGGAAAGACCCTTCCCCTTGTCAGCAGAGGAACCCATAGTCTCTTCTTCTTCTTTCTTCAGAACCAAAGTAGGTGCCACTCCTCATGCTCGCGAGGACTGGCAGGAGGGAATTCACCAGGCTCTTAGCTGAAAAGACACAGCCTCAGCATGGCCAGATGGAGCACACAGAACACGGGCCGGATTCCCTGTCTCCATCCTGCCACCAGGCTGTGGTCCCTCCTCATCTCCCAGAAACTCCAGGGAAGCTTTCCAAGGGCCAAGGCTTGGAAATTGAGCCTTAAGAAAATTATGACATAAATTATGTGTAAATAGCGTATATCATTAAATATTGTCCATTTACATTTACACACACGTCTTGTCTCCTCCATGACAGGGACAGATGAGATGGGAGACTTGAAGGGTGGGTTAAGATACCAAGAGTCTTACTGATCTCAGGGCAGCTCCTTTGCAAAGCCCTTCTACTAGTTACCTGTCACTGCGGAACACTGAGTGGCTTCAAACAACATTTATCTCACAGTTTCTGTAAGGCGGGAATCCAAGCATGACTTAGCAGGGTCCTCTGGCTCTGGGTGGCTCTCAAGGCCATGATCAAGGTGTCAGCTGGGGCTGCAGTCATCTCAAGTCCATCTAGAGAAGGATCCGCTTCCAAGCTCACTCACAGAGTGGTTGGCAGGGGTTGGTTCCTCATTGGCGGTTGGCCGGAGGCCACCCACAGTTGCTTGCCGTGTGGGCCTCTCCACGGGGCAGCTCAGTGTGGCAGCATGCTTGTTCAGAGTGAGCGAGTGAGAGAGAAGACAGACACTGTCTTTTATAACCTAACTGCAGAAGTGACCTCCCCTTCGTTTTGCCTGTTCTGTTCATAGTAAGTGAGTTTCTAGATCTGGCTCCCACAAAAGGGGAGGTGCTTACCAAGGGCATGAAAACCAGGAAGAGGGGAATCCCTGGGGGTCATTGCAGAAGCTACCTACCATAGCGTCCGAGTTCTTTGATGATGGAATTGGGAATCCTCTAGGGTGGCGAACTCAGTGTGGTACACTGACCAGCGGCATCAACATCATCTGTGAGATTGCTCCAAATGAAAATTCTGGGGCTCCACCTGAGACCTCTGAGTCAGACTCTGCAGCCCAGAGCCCTCACTCTCCCAAGCCTTCCAGGTGGTTCTAATGCACTCTAAACTATGGGAAACACTCCTCTAGAGGCTCCCAGATAGCGTGCATAAGAATCACCTGGGGAGCTTGTTGAACATGAACTTTTTGGTTCCTACCCCTAATAATACTGATTCAGTAGATCTGGGGTACCACCCAGGAACATGCATTTTAGCAAGCAACTCAGGTCCTCCTCATGCAGGTGGTTCACATTTGCTCTGAAGTGTGCGAACACACAGTCCCTCCACCTGCTGCCCATCAGCTCAGAGGGTACTGTCAGATCATCTTCTAGTTTCTAGCTTCTCAGGCTGATCAGATGGTTGGTTGTGGGGTGAGGTGGGATGGGAGTGGTGAGCTGAATCACCATTGCATCTTCTAAGGACCAAGGTTGTTTACACATTTCTTAGGGGCTTGGTTGGTTGTCAAATACTGTCTACTCTAGAGAGTATTCTTGCCCAGGAAGGAAATGAAGTGATCTAACCACACTACCAGGTAAAATAAAGGTGGTTTTGCTGCCACAGCAAGCCATAAAATCCCCAAGCTGGAACGGATGTTGTGGTTGAGGTTACCAGTCCCATTGCCCATGCAGAGTCCTTTCAACAACATTCCCAGGAGACCATCAGGGGCACACGCGTTCCAGAGCAGTTACACATCTTATATTTGGAGAAGGCGTGAGTGGCCCTGGAACCCATGCCATGAGCCATTCCCTGTTTGGCTCAGGTTACACATTCCCTTCCTTTTCCCACCTACAGATCCTTCTCCTCTGGCCAGATTTGCTCCTGTTCCTCTGAAAGAGCAGTTCCCATAACCACCCCAGGACTTTGATACTGGCTGGTGGGTGAAGAGTATGGAAGGATGTTACTGTACTTAATGTAACTTAATGTTGTGTTTTATCTTTGTATTGAGGTTTTGCTTCTCCCCAGTGGCCACATCTTACCTGGGCTCACACTGAGCTTAATAATCAATGGAAACCTCTATGTCTTCTGAGATGAACTGCTGTTTGGCTAGATCTTTCTCAATTGCTACGAATACACATAGGCATAAACATACATGTACACACACACATATGTGAAGGACATTGTGTCTACCCATTTTGCATTTCATTGGAAGTTTTGGTTAAAATTCTCTGATTCTGAGCACTTTGATTCACCTATAAATCTGATAAATTTGCCTCTAACCAGGTCCATTATAAAAATACTTGGCATGCTTTCCAAAGACAAGGGTAGAGATTATGTTTTTTAAATGAGAAAATCATTGTACTATATAATTGCAACCATTACATCCTATAATGTAAGTTGTTTGCTAAAATAGTCTTTAAAAAGTGTTTGAAAATCTCATTTTAAAAATGCGAGCTAACTATTCCCCTTGGACACCTTTCGATGCTGCTTTGTTCATGACCCACAGAGAGTGATTGGATCTGGTCCCTATTTAAGCAGGTTTTACTGTGCATATATCATAGCCAAAGGTGAATTGGTTGCTCTCTGTATTCTAATCCTCCCCCTAAAGCTTGCTGGGGCTGCATGGCTCCTGGCTCCATGCATCTAATCCAAATAAAGAACAAGGAAGGGATTGCAACATTGTGGAAAACCCTGTAACATCCTTTCTAACCTCTCAGGTACACTACTTCCCTCTCAATAGTATTAACACTGAAATCTAGTATGGCTTTTACCCTTTTCTTATTTGCTTTTGTATTATTTTAAGATGCCTTTATATTGTATGTGTGTATGTAAATTTGTTGTGCTTTGTAAATATAATGAAACTTATTTGACAAAAGTTTACTTGGGGAAAGGAGTATGCAGGGGTGCAGGGTGTCAGGATTAGGGGGTGGATCACCAGAGGGAACCTGGATTTTGGTCTTGATTTTGATGTTAAATTGCAGCGTGACCTTGGGCAAGTCACTTAACCTCCACACACCTCAGCTCTTTGATCTCTAAAATAAGAAGTTCACCTCTGAGTTCCTTTTCAGCAATGTTATTTCCATACTGTAGGAGCCGGATGAGAAATGTTGTTTGAGAGATGAAATCAGGTATTTTTAGAGCCCAATTTTATTCTCTTGTTTTTACAGGTGAGTAAACTGAGACACAGAAAAGTAATTCTCTTCCAGACACATAGGTAGTTAGTGGCAAAGACAGCAAGCAGTACTAGGGGCCTCATGATTCAAGGACTTAAGTTGCACAAATGACAGGATTTCTGCCTTTGAAGGCTACCTTCACAGTTGTATGTATATATGTATGCACATCTGTACGTATGCACATGTGTGTGATAAATGCATGCATTTGTCATCATATGCTCCACCTGAAGAACCATTTACCAACTTTTACTAAATTGATTTACTTCCTTTATTCATATACATTTATTTTATAAAGGATGACTAGTCTATATAGAAGCAAAAGTTTTGTTGCTTTCCATAAATAGAATTCCATAAATAAAAACACATACAATGAAAACAAAATTGCACTAAATTCAAGCTAGATCTTGTTGCTTACTGCAACACCCAGCCTAGACCTGATCTGGTATTGTTCGAAAATAGAGAGATTAACAAGTGGCAGGGAGTGTAGAAGACAGACTAGCACCAGCCACTTTTTCCTTGAGTTCTCAGAGAAAGCAGGGAAGGGGACTGAACTCACAAGGAGAGTCAGTGACATCCAGCTTCAGGTCTGAGCACACACTCCCCCTTCAGGGAAGCAGGACTCAGCGGGGTGAGGGGAAAGTGGCAAGTGATACGCTATGTGATATGATTCACAATCAGAAGCATTGTGATGAGCATTGATTACAGGGTGTTCCGGGCACTCTGGGAGGGGACTTTACCCAGGTGTGGGAGTGAGGGCGTCAGGGGGGATTTCCTGGAGAGTTTCCTTATTATCCGAGCTGAGTCCAGAAGGAGAGATCTACTTAATTCTAACCGCAGGCCAGCAGGTTAGTGTTGACAGACAGGGCATGTGTCAAGCAAAGGTCCAAAGGGTGGAGAGGGCATGACATGTTCTGAGAGCAGCAGCAAGTTCAGCGAGGCCGGAGCAGAGTCAGGGGCATAGAGTTTGGACTTCGCCCTGAGGGCAAGGGGAGCTACAGAAGGGTTATAAGCAGGAGAGAAATAGGGTCAGATTTGGGCTTTGGAAAGATGATTCTGGAAGTATGAGAATGTATTACAGGGCAGCAGAAGGGAAGATGAGATCCATTAGGACCTGGCTATTGTAACAACACACTCCAGCCTTTATCTGGCTATCACCAGTTTCCCCTAGTAATGTTGTTTTTCTGATCTCAGAGTGCCACGTTGCATTTAGGTGTCGTGTTTTTCTAGCCAACTCTGGTCTGTGACAGTTTCTCAGTCTTTCCTTTCTTGTTTCCTTGTGACCCTGACAGTTTTGGCCTCCTTTCCTTTTGATAGTTGCTGCCATTGAGATGTGTGAACCAGCAGCAAAGGAGGAAGAAATTCAAGGGAATGGGCTCTGCACTCACCCAGGTAGCAGGTCAGGTGGGAGCAAAGGAACGGGTTTTGGAGTTAGGCATACCTGGGTTAGAATCTGCTTCTTACTAGCTGTGTGGCCTTCAGCAAAGTAATTAACTTCTCTGAGCCCAGTGCTGTCAGACAGCGCCTATAAGATTGCGGAGCACACACAGTGCCTGTCACATGTAACTAGATGATCTCATAAAGATGAGATGTGTTTACCTTCTGTATGTCATAGACAAGGAAGTGGCTGAAGCAAATCTATCTTTGGGGACAAACCTTCACCCAAGGAAGAAACCTAATTAAGGGGGGGAAAAAAAGAGAATATTTTTAAAGAGAGTTAATAAAATGGTTTATATTCTAAAAAATGCCTTCTATAACCCCACCCATCAGTTTATTTTAAAGTTAATCTTTAAACTTTTTTAATACTAGTGGGTATTTTTTTTTTTTGTTTGTTTGTTTTGAGACAGGGTCTCACTTTGTTGCCCGGGCTAGAGTGCAGTGGCATCATCGTAGCTCACTGCAACCTCAAACTCCTGGGCTCAAGCCATTCCCTTGCCTCAGCCTCCTGAGTAGCTGAGACTACAGCTGCATGGCACGAAGCCTGGCTAATTTTTCTATTTTCAGTAGAGACGGGTCTTGCTTTTGCTCAGGCTGGTCTTAAACTCCTGAGGCAAAGCAATCCTCCCACCTCGGCCTCCCAGAGTGCTAGGATTATGGGCGTGAGCCACTGCACCTGGCCTAATACTAGGTTTTATCTGCCACTTTGCAATTCAGTCATGTTTTATTTCTTTCTCAATACAATCCTTGATTTTGAGAAGTGCAGCCAAAAATCAAGCAGTGATGGGACACTCTGTCCTGCATTCGGGGACACTTGGGGCTGAAGCTGGCCTCTGTCTGTGCCTCACTCAGTGACCTGAGCAGGTTACCTTACCCGTGTAAGCCTCAATTATTCCTCTGCTTGGAATTTTAATTGAGATGATGTGTGGATGACTTGGTACCAGCACTCGATTTGTGGCAGCCTTAAGTGGGGGTGTGTGTTAGGGGTGCTCCATGCTCCTTGCTCGTGGGCCTTTGCCGTGGCAGTCTTACCACCTGGGTGGGCCAGCCTGTCTTTCCTGGTGTGCACTTTCCCATTCCCCCAGCCCTACCAATTCTTCGGGGGACTAGAGGATGGAAACTGCTGGAAGTTCTTGCTCTGAGAACTTGCAGTTGGTTTGCCTTCCTCCAAGGGGTGTCTTCTCCCCAGAAGAGCAGAGACAGGTGGCTGCTTAGGGGGTGGGAGCTCTGCTGTGAAGGGGCAGAGGTGGAACCCAAAACAACATGTGTGGCTAAGATTCCATAAAGCGGAGGCTCAGCTCAGCTTCCTTCTCCGGGAGAGGCTGCGGGAGGCAGGTTGGAGGGAAGGACACTGTGCTTTCAAAATCATTTTAAAGGTGGGAACTCCAGCTCCCACTTCGAGTGCTGCCTTTGACTCATTGTCCAGGGCGTCAAGCTGGCTCGAGGGATGAGTCCCTTCCAGGTGAGTGTTCAGTCAGGGCAAGTGTGGGAGGACGCCTGAGACCGCGTGGGTAATGAGAAAGGCTCATCTGTGCTTGTCTTTCTCTATGAGAAACCAAGAGTCCCAGTAGGGGGCAGTAATGTCTTTACTAAATAGTATATCATTACTGAAAGAATGTATTTATTAATAATAGCTCTGGATTAGCCTAGAGCAGCAGCTTTCAAACCTTTTTTTTCTTTTTTTACTGTGACCCCTAGTAAGGAATGCATCATTTTACATTATATTCCAGCGTGCATATGCACGCATATACATATATGTTCGACAAAACAATATTTATTCCTTTTTTTTTGAGACAAAGTCTCACTCTGTTGCCTGGCTAGAGTGCAGTAGCATCATCATAGCTCACAGCAATCTCAAACTCCTGGGCTCAAGTGATCCTCCTGCCTCAACCTTCCAAGTAGCTGGGACTACAGGTGCATGCCAGAGTGCCCAGCTAATTTTTTTCTAATTTTTTTAGAGACAGGACCTTCTCTTGCTCAGGTTGGCCTCAAACTCCTGGCCTCAAGCAATCCTCCTGTCTTAACCTCCCAAAGTGCTAGGATTACAGGTGTGAGCCACTGTGCCTAGCTGCCTGTTCTTTTTTATATATCATTTGATGGACAACTTTTTGAGACCAGAGAATGTGTGCATCTCAAAATGAAAATAATGGTTGATGTTGAATGTGTGTTATACATTAGGTCCTATTTAAAACCTTTGTGATGACTCTCTCATGTAATCCAACAACATTTTGAGGTAGATGCTATTATTTTTACCTCTATTGAGGTTTAGAGAATGCAAGTGACTTATCTGAGTCCACAGTTAGTAATAGTAAGTGGTGGAGGTGAGATTTGAACCCATGTCTCTCTGATGCTGGAACTAGAGCACTAAACCATTATATCCTGTGTCTATGTCAGGTGATGCATCTTTGAGAGAGATGCTATCATTAATATGATCACGAATAGAAGCTAGATTAAAACTTAAAACTTGTTTCTGCAGCCTGGAATAGTGGGCTGGAATCAGCACAATGACTCTGGTAGGTCAAAAATTGATTACTCCAGAACAGGACTGTGGAGATCCGATTTTTCAGGAGGTTTTGAAAAAAAGTACTGGGGTTATAGTTGACTATGGTGAGGTAACTTAGCATAGAAAAAAATGATAAAACAAGCTTTGCGCAGTGGCAGTATCAGAGCCAATGAGGTTTATCCGAGGCGCAATTATTGCTAATTGAAAAAAATTATAAACCGTATTTCCCAAATGGAAAATGGCATAGTGGCAATAGGTCAAAACAAATGATAAGATCTATAAATTAGATTTTGGAGAAGATTCCAGGTGGGGAGTGAGGTGAATGAAAGGAACTTGCAAGAAGAGATCCAGAGCCAGTAACAGAAGCCTATGGACACCTGAGCAAGGGAGGCAGCAAGGTGGAGTTCTGTGGGCCCCCCTCATCACAGTACATGTAGCTTGAATCGGGCAGCTGGAAGGAGATCACCAACAAGAGCGAATAACCTACTTTTGACATGAAAGAAAAACGCTTAGGGAACATTCTTCTCCTCCAAATGTGTCTTGTGAAACAAATACCCCATAGAGACCCATGTAGACACGCTTTACTTCTTATGCATAAATAGTGGTAGACACACATTTTTTACCCGTTCATGGTATTCAGGAGTGCTTAGTTATCTGTTCTCTTAACCTTTCATTTTACTGCATTTTTATTTGGGGTTGGAAATTTTACCATTATCTATAAAAAGGATTCTGAAAATAGGTAATCTCTTCTGTCTTTTATTTTAGCCTTTCGGATCTAGAGTCCTGCATTTACACATGATGTGCACAGCTCTGAAGTACTTTACTTTTCTTGCATGGTCCAAATATCATGTAAGAAGGTGACTTTTTTGTTATTGAACTTTCTGGGAAATTGAGAACTTTTGATGTTTGTTCATCTGGGGATATATTGGACATCTGCTTCACAGAGGTGTTCATAGGGATGTCCCTGAATTCTCTGAACATTGCACCAGACAGTAGCAACATTAGCTACATCTCCTTTCCTCCTCGGGGGAGCTGCCACAGGCCAGGCTGCAATAACAGCTGCACGGTAATCCTGGTGACCAAACAGCTACTTATTCATAAAATAAAACAAAACTGACTTTTGTCTGTCCTAGAACATGTAGCTTTGGGACTCTCGTGGATAGAAGGAAGGCTAGCCAGGCAGAGAGATAATTTGGAGGATTGACATTTTTAGCTGTTTTAAAGTCCTAATGGATTATATAAACTGATACTCTGACCCTCTTCCAAGTCCTATGGCATTCCTTTCTTTCTTTCCAAGTTATATGAAGTTTGTTTGGTTTTTTTCCTTTTTCCTCATGCTCTAAATTTTGATTCTCCCTTTTGCATGTGATCATTGATCCTTGTAATTTTCTTTTGTTTTTTTTTCCCTTTTTTTTTTGAAGACAGGGTCTCACTGTATTCCTAGAGTTAGAGCACAGTGGCATCATCATAGCTCACAGCAACCTAAAACTCCTGGGCTCAAGTGATCCTCCTGCCTCAGCCTCCTAAGTAGCTGGGAGGTACAGGCAGGTGCCACCATGCCCAGCTAATTTTTAATTTTTTTTAAAGGTGGTGTCTTGCTATGTTGCTGGTCTTGAACTCCTGGCCTCAAATGATTCTCCTGCCTTGGCCTCCCAAAGTGCTAGGATTACAGGCATGAGCTACTGAGCCTGGCTGATCCTTGTACTTTTCCTTCAGAGCACTTATCATAGTCAAAGTTATACTTTGTGTGTCTTAGTTATTTTTAAATAAATAATCTGTGTGCTCCACCTAGATTGGAAGCTCCATGAGAGCAGGAACCCTGTCTGGGTCACTCACCTCTAAATTTCCAGAGCCCAGCCCAGCGTCGGACACATGACAGACTCTCAATAAAGATTTGTTGAATGAGTGAATAAAGAAATGAATGAGTCAACTTTGAATTCAGGTTCTGACCCTTTCTTATCACTTACGAGAGGGAGAAAGTATGAAAACCATAATATAACTGTTTATTGTTCCTGAGTAATTGGGAAATCACACGAGATTTCACATAGCAAATACCCGGTAAAAGTTTTTGAGAAAAATCAGCATAATTTTAATTTGTTTAGAGTGAGTTTCTATGGATGTGGTGGGTCTTTTCCTAATTTTTAAACAGGTAGTAGTTATGCCTAGTAGTTTCAAACAGGTAGCAGTTATGACTAGGGATAACCATGGTCTTTTACTGAATCTGTACCTGGGGGAGACCAGAGTCCTCTGATGAATTTCTCCATCATTCTCACCATCCCAGCTTAGATTTGAGCACTGACACCCCAGACACTGTGCTAAATGTTGTGCTCCTGTCCTATCATTGACTCCTCTTAACTTCTTTCCCTATCCCCAAAAAGTAATTGCATCGTATAATTGTTCACATAGCACATGTGAAGAAACAAGTTCAGAGAGGTTAAGTAAGAGATTTACTTTTACCCAAAGTTCTGTAGGTGAAAGTGGCAGAGTCAGGATACCAATCCAAGCCTTGTCCATATTGTAAGTATTGTGTCAAACGTAAGCCGGACTTGTTCTAAATTTCATGCAACTACAGCTACATAGATCTTGTTCACTTGGACATCCTGTCTAGGATGAATGGTGGTACCACTGAACTCCACTGCTTATCAAATGCGTGCCCTCGGCAAGTTAAGCTCTTGGTGCTTTACCTTCATCACTGGTAAAATGGGTGATACTAGTACCTATCTCATGGGATTGCTGTGTGGATCAAAAGAGTTACTATTAATATATGTAAAGTGCCTGGCACGTATTATGTAAGTGTTGTCTGTTATTGCTGCTGTTGTTGCATTGACAGACATTTCAGAAGAGTCCTTGTTTGGGTGAAGAAGGTAATGGATTCAGGTTGGAACATGTAGAGCAAGCATCCAGCTGAATGTGAAACCAGTTTAATATACATATTTTGCACTTGACCTTATCTGCCATGAGGTCAGAGAGAGTCTGCCTGGGTCACCACTGCACCCATAGCACTAGAGCAGTGCCTGACCTATGAAAGGCGCTCAATATTTATTTATTGGATAAATGAATGAATGGACTGTAGACATTATTTAGGGTTTAAATACACATGGATAAAATAATGAAATGATGAAAATGCCCCCTATAGGACACCAGCACCACCTGAAGTAGAGATTTGAGCTTGTGAGTGTGGGCCTCCAGCAGCTTCCAGGAAGAAATAGGGGGTTCTTTCTCTTTCCAGTTCCAGCATGAGCTGTCTTTCCAGAGCTCTGGAACATCCTGGACTAGGCCTTCACAGCATCCTGAAGTTCTACCCCAGCCAACTAAGTGACCAATCCCTATGAAAGCAAGGGACCTTTCTTCCTGTCCTTTGACTTCAAACTGGGGTCAAAGGCCTTAGGCTGGTGTAAAAATAAATAAAAGCCCTGCACAGACAAAAGCCATTCTGGAGCCAGCCCTCACTATAAACACTGGCCTTCCTCTCCTCTGGCCCGAAGCTTCCAGGCACTTCCCTAGGCCCACTGTGACCTCACTTGGCCTAAAGACCTGGTGGTGGTGGCAGGTCCTGGTGATCATGTCGGAAGAGATGGAGAAGCTTCTGAAGGAAGTCAGAGGTAAATGTCTAACAACTTGCTCTCTGAAAACAAAATGTGTGCATGTATACACATACTCAAGTTTATCATAAATTTTACTTTTATAAAAGATGCATAGCACACAATTGAAAAATAATAAAATATGAATATTCTGTATTATAAATTCTATCCAGCCAATTGATTCTCAGACAGTGCATTCATTGATTTATGTGGAACTCTTGTATTTAGAACCAACTATGGTTGCAATTAGATAACAAGTGTAGGTTTGACATGAGTGCTGGTTGATATTTTTGTCAACAAGAAAGACGAAAGTGAAACCACAAAGATGTTGGAAAAGCACTCATTTGCCAACTATGTTAGCGACTTTTTTGCTGAATCCAAATGCCTCAGGTTTTTTTGTGCTCATCTCAATGAACAGCAACAGAACTGGCATAGTTTTAAGTGTAATCTGAATTGTTAGCATCTCTTTCTTAAGTGTAGCTAGAAAAACCCTGTAAATTGAGCCCTGATTCGTAGAATTTGCAAATTTGTGTAAATCACTTTGGCTGATTTCAAGCTGCTAAGGAGACATCACTGAATATGGAATTGGGAGAGAGATAAAGGAACACAGCACTAGAGATGACATGGGGCAGGTAATTCCTAGGACTCCTGGAAATGGAAGGCAAAAAGGAAAGAGAACCGTTTTGCGCAGGAAGTGTAGGAAACTCTCCAGGAACTCTCCTGTAGCTTTGGGAAATTCTTCACTTAACACCCATAACTTTTACACCTTGGTGTTTCACTTTGTCCTTGAACTTGTGGGATTAAGGCATGTCTAGAGAAATGCAGTCTAGAATGCTGCTATGTCTGGATGTTCAAGTGAGTTTATCAGGCAGTGATTATTTCTGTCTGCCTCCCTTGTCAGATCGTTGTCTGCAAGTGATGCCTTCATCACTTACCAAGCACAGGCAGAGAAAATTTTGACCTCCCTTTATTGGTGCTGTCATTTTGAACCTACTGTTTAACCTGACAGATGTTTTGACCTCCCTGATTTGTCACTGAGGATGCTTTGACTTCGTTTGTGCTCATAACTACAACATTGAAAGCACCAATAGCCACATTTTTGTCAAGGAAGTATTTTCCTTTTAAAATTTTTTTTTAATTGAGGTAAAACATATAATTTACCATCTTTTCCATTTTCAAGTGTATAGACCAGTGGTAATGAATACATATTTATATTCTTTTTTTCCATTCCTCTCTGCCCCCCTCTCCCTTTCCTGAGCCTCTGGTATCCACCAATTTAGTCTATTTTTATGAGATCTACATTTTTTAGCTCCTGCATATGAGTGAGAACATGTGACATTTGTCTTTCTGTGCTTGGCTTATTTCACTTAACATAATGGCCTCAAGTGCCATCCATGTTGCTGCAAATGACATGACTTCATTCTTTTTTATGGTGTAATAATGTTCAATTGTGTATATAGACCACATTTTCTTTATCCATTCATCTGTTGATGGACACTTAGGTTGATTCCATGTTTTGGCTATTGTGAATAGTGCTGCAATAAACATGGGAGTGCAGGTATTCTTTGATATATCCAGTAGTGGAATTGTTGGATCATATGGAAGTTCTATTAGTTTTCTGAGGAAGCTTTATACTGTTCTCCATAGTGGCTGTTCTAATTTACATTCCCACCAACAGTGTAAGAATGTTCCACTCTCTCCACATCCTTGTCAGCATCTGTTATTGCCTGTCTTTTTGATAAAAACCATTTTAACTTGGGTGAGATTTTATTTCATTGTGATTGTGCTTTTCATTTGCATTTCTCTGTTGATTGGTGATGTTGAACATTTTTTCATATATCTGTTGGCTATTTGTATGTCTTCTTTTGAGAAATATCTGTTCAGATCTTTTGCCCATATTTTAATTGGATTATTTATTTTTTGGCTATTGAGTCATTTGAGCTCCTTGTATATTCTGTTTATTAATCCCTTGGCAGATGGATAGATTGCAAATATTTTCTGCCATTCTGTGGGTTGTCTATTCACTTTGTTAATTGTTTCATTTGCTGTGCAGAAGCTTTTTGGCTTGAAGTAATCCCAATTATCCATTTTTACTTTGGTTGCCTGTGCTTTTGGGGTCTTACACAAGAAATCTTTGCCTAGACCAATGTCTTAGAACATTTCTTCAATGTTTTCTTCTCATAGTTTCATAGTTTCGGGTTTTAGATTCCAGTCTTCAATTCATTTTGATTTGATATTTGTGTATGGTGGGAAGTAGGGGTCTAGTTTCATTCTTTTGCTTATATTATCCAATTTTCCCAGTACCATTTATTGAAAAGACTGTCCTTTCCCCATTGTAAGTTCTTGACACCTTTGTTGAAGATGAGTTGGTTGTAAATGCATGGATTTATATTTGGGTTATCTATTCTGTTCCATTGGTCTGTGTGTCTTGTTTTTATGCCAGTACTATGCTATTGGTTACTATAGCTTTGTAATAAATTTTTAAGTCAGGTAGCGTGATGCTTCTAGCTTTGTTCTTTTTGCTCAGTATTGCTTTGGTTATTTGGGGTCTTTTGTGTTTACAGACAAATTTTAGAATTTTCTTTCTATTTCTGTGAAGAATTCATTGGTAATTTGGCAGAGATTGCATTGAATCTATAAATTGCTCTGGGTAGTATTGTCATTTTAACAACATTAATTCTTCCAATCCGTGAGCATGTAATATCTTTCAATTTTTTGGTGTCCTCTCTTATTTAGTTCATCAGAGTTTTATGGTTTTTCTTATATAGATCTTTCACTTCTTTGGTTATCTTATGTTTTTTTTGTGGCTATCATAAATGGAATTACTTTCTTGATTTCTTTTTAAGATTGTTCACTGTTGGTGTATATAAATACTACTGGTTTTGTATATTAATTTTGTATCCTGCAACTTTACTGAATTTGTTTCTATCAGTTCTAAAAGTTTTTGGGGGGAATTTTTAGGGTTTTCTAGGTATAAGATCATATTATTTGTGAACAAAGACAGTCTGATGACTTCCTTTCCAATTTAAAAGTCCTTTATTAACAACCCAAGTGCCCATCAATACACGAGTGGATTAATAAAATGTGGTATATGTATACCATGGAGTACTATTCAGCTATAAGAAGCAATGGTGATATAGCACCTCTTGTATTTTCCTGGATCAAGCTGAAACCCGCTCTACTAAGTGAAGTATCCCAAGAATGGATGGACAGGCACCACATGTACTCACCAGCAAATTGGTATTAGCTGATCAACACCTAAGTGGACACACAGGAAAAACATTTGTCGGGTGTCGGGCAGATGGGAGGGGGGAGGAGGGGATGGGTATATACATACATAATGAGTGCGATGTGCACTGTCTGGGGGATGGTCAGGCTTGAGGCTCTGACTAGATGGGGGAGGGAGGAAAAGGGCATTGTACGTAAT
>CAUYRT010086309.1:0-14786 GCA_963574885.1 Lepilemur ruficaudatus | reverse complement strand
AAGAAGCAGGTAATAATGTTCACCCAAATATCTACAACCACCATCTGAAGGGTAATATTTACCTTTTATTTTATGGTTGTATCTTTCTTAATATATAGATTAAATATTACTTATCCAGGTTGGTCAATATTCTTGTTTTTTATATTGAATATAGAATATGAGCTTCAATTTATTCATTTATCCATTCACTGTTCATTTATTCAGCAAATATTTATCAAGTGACCCAGTGTTTGGAGCTGGGATACAGAGTGATTAGAATACTTGCCCTTAAGGTTAATACATTCTAGTGCAGTGTTTTCAAACAGCAGGACACAATTCATTAGTGAGACATAAAATTAATTTAGTGAGTCATGACAAACGTTAAAGAAAATAAAACAGAATAGAGTAGAATAGGAAATACCATAACGAACTCCGGGTAAGTATTATTCCATGGACATTTATTTCCATAAAATCTATGAAAGTGTTATGAATATCCCGGTTGTATTGTAAAATATATTCCTTACAATAGGCTGAGATCAAAAGGCATTAAATGCCACTGGCTTGGTGGTCTGAGGAAGAGGGTACAAAGGACAGATGCTTGAACAAGAAGATGACCAGATGGCTGAATTACAAGGGTTTTCTTTGCCCCTCAGGTGTTTTCGGTAAGTCAACAGATGTCCACAGACTGAGAAACACTTGAAAACGCTATTCCAAAACTCTGTGGGCTCAGCTGCTTCATGCTTTGGGACTAGTCCTCTTCTTTGGCCTTAAAACCTTTTCCCTCCCCTATTTGTACTGATTAAAATCAATGACCTGCTCTTAGAGCTGGATACACACGTAAAAGTGCACACACATGTATAAACACACATGTAGTTTGACACTCTTTCTAAATTTGTAGACTTCAAGTCTTTCCTTATCCGAGGATCCGCTAATTCTAATCACACAACCACATTCCCAGTGCCACAGATAGCGTACATATTTACAGGGCTGAGTGGGAACGACTGAACGTACAAAGGCTGTCAAGCTTGGCAGCTTTGTCAAAAACTCTGTAGTAACCTACTTGCTGAAGGCCAGAGCTGGGAAAACCAATTCCTGTGCCACACGTGGGTTCCAATGGAGTTCACATTCCTGTCCCAGTCCCCTTGCTTGTGTGCGTGTGTGTTTGTGGATGCGAGTTCATCCATTGTTTATTTTTTCTGAGCCTTTTGTGAGGTCTCTTGCAAATCGCTTTCAAGTTTTGGGCTTGGAATTTTCTGCCGCACATTCTCAAGATTTTCAACCAAATCCAGACAGCACAGTCCCGTTTTGTTTAGATTTGTTTTCCTTTAAGTAGTCCTCCAACTAGGCTTTGAAGCAAGCACCCTAGGATGATAAATGAGGGGAACTCACACCTCTTTGAAGGGATGTGATTCCACTCTGTCTGACTGGAGCCTAAGCAAAGCAGCTCTAAATTGATTTACAGAGACAACTGGGAAAATGGGAAAGTGTTTCCATGGAAATGTGGCTAATTAAAGGCTAGATTAACCAGCTCTGTCTTCTTTTCCCTCTTTCTTATGCCTGAGCATCATGTTCCTTTACAGTACAGAAGTTCCCTGTTCTAGGATGTCCACAAGGCCTTAACTTACGGGAAAATATATTTTTAAGTAGAATGGTAGACAGTCCTTAAAGATCTCACTTTTGGAACCATTTGTCTTGCTCCAGTGGGGGGCAAGAGGAACAATTGTTTTCCTTTTCAGTTTGTTTTTGAGGAACAGCTGTTTCTCTGGGCATTTGGCTAACTCTTCCCTAATTCCGAACAAAATCACTGGGAGCCAAGAACTGGGTAAATGAAATAGTAGGTACCTTAAGGCTAAACAGATTGTGCTTTTTCTCCCACATATGAGTGCTCTTTTAAAGCAAGCTTGGAGAAAAGGTACTTTCACATGTCTCAGGATTGGTGGTGGTAGGTGGAAGCCTTTCTGAATGCAAATGAAATGAACCAAACCCTTTGGTGTCCAGATCAAGTGAGATCTGAGGTCACAAATGAGTGACAAAGATTGTACAATTTCCAAAAGCAATAATTGCTACCCAGGTAATTATTAACAGTAACTGAGGCCGCTAATTCTCTCCCTTTTCTTTATTACCTCCTGGTCACTTCGCTATGGAGCTCTCTTTGTGTTTCCATGGAAATGCAGAGTAGTTTACATGAAATATTCTTTAAAAGTAAGCATGGGAAACCCATCCTTTATATCTTGATCTTATTCACTATATTCTGTTGCAACACTTTGATATCAGGTCAAATGGAACATTTCCAGCCTTTGGACCATATATTTTATTTCCCTGTTCTCACTCAAATCTATTGTGAAAAATATACAGTGGGTGTGATTTCAGAGTCAGTCTGTTGTAACTGTTATAACTGAGCCGACCGATTTTTCAGACTGCTCAGTATCTAAATGGCAATAGAAGACACACAGTATCATTTCATTTTCTCTTATGTTAGTAATTGAAGCATTTATTCTCATTTAAATTGAATCTAATTCTCTTTCCATATTATTTCTGCTATTGGCTCCAGATCTCTACCCTCTCCATGGCCATGCCTCTTGCTGCTCATCTTCTTGAATCGGATAAGTTAATGCAGGTGAACATGCCTAGAATAATGCCTGGAACATCGCAGATATTTCAATGTATGCTTTTTAAAAAAAAAAATCTCCTTCAGATCTATAATGTGATTGTCTTTATTAGTGCATGGATGGTTGTCCAAGGGAACAATTGCCTTTCAAGACAGGATAATAGCAAGGGACTGGGTTGGTTGATTTGGCTGTTTTTGTTTCCAGTAGCAGTCAAATCACATTCTTTGCCATCAAGTTTTTGCACGAAGGGCCCAGGATGGATTGGTGAGAGAGAAGCAGCAGAGATCTTCTCTTCGGTGATATAACTTAGTCGTCATGATTCCTTTGTGTGTGAGACAGTGAGCACGTGGATTAGGAACCACACTACATGGACTTCAGCTATAGGAATTGTGAGAAGCGAGGGTTTGCAGTCCTTGAGCACGTGGCCTCTGACCCCAGATTGACATGCCTTGAATCCTGCCTCTACCCCTTTCAGGATGTAAAACCCTAGGCAAGCTGCGGAATCCTTCTGTGCCTCAGTCCCCTCATCTATAAACTGTGGCTAGTAACATACTAACCCCCATGAGTTGTTATTCAGATTAAATAAGTTAGTATCTATAAATTAAAACACTGGTTACATGACAAGGATTGTGTTAAATTTTTAGTATTTTTAGCACTCACAAATGACCTTTGTGATATATAGTGGAAGGAGATTTGACGAGTGATCTAAAGAAGAAAACAGTGTAAGAAAATACAAAGATGTACTTTCTTTTAGAGGGAGAGAGGAAATTTTAGAAAGACATAAGCAGTAGTTAGCGTGGTGGGTGACATTGACCAGAAAAGATACCTTAGGTGTAGTAAGAATGTAAGAAGGGAAAATGTATCAGGTTTAGATAGTAGATATAAGATAAATTAAATGAGGGTTTTGGGGAGATATTGAGAGAAACAGGTAAGGTGAGAGTGTAGACCGTTACTATTCTGGGGTCACTAGAATGAGATGAGTCCAGATCACAGTTGGAGTTCAGCCAACTGAGGCAGAGCCAACAGAGACAGAGGAGCTGGGCACAGACTGCTCTGCCCCAGCCCCTGCAAGACATGATAGGTGATGCTGGCACCGGGGAACCAGTGGCTCCTCATGCTGATAATAACATAGTGGAAATACTAGATGTAAAGTAAGTAAATGGCTATTAGGAGTAGCCCAATGCATGGGGGAGATCTGTGCTGTAGTTTAGGAATGGAGTTGGAAAATAGACAAAGGAAGACAGCACAAGGAAAATAGGCAGAGTTGTCTGTATAGGAGAATATACTGAACCGTGTGCTTGGAAACTTCTTTCTTACTGCTGTATGAGTCTATGTGAATCTGTGTTACCCCATCTCTTTCACCTAATGGCCTTTGCCCCAAGGAAAATACTCTAGGGCAAGAAAATATGGAACTCATTCTCCTGGTGGTATGTCTTTTGTGGATCTGTCTGGATTACTAGCAATTAGAATAGCTGCCTTAGATTATATACATATATGTGTGTATGCATACATATACAAGTGTAGATGTATAAAATATGTATGCATATGTAAAACTTTCCCACAATTTTTCATAAAATCCTTAATATATAAAGAAGGAAAATGTTAGCACAAGTCACTAAAGACTTTTGTTTAAGAACAAATGGATTGTACACACACCAACATCCACCTAGCCACACTTACCTTCCACTTTATGTAACACTTTAAAATATGAAAATTATCGTTATTTTTATAATCATAGTTACTTATTTTCATGTGAAGATGCTTATTTTTCAGTCTACCAGTCTTGTGTTTGGATATGTATACATATATAAATGAATATGTATATGTATATTTATATATTATGTCTAGACATACAATATGGGATCTCAAAAGTCTGTGAGTGCACATGACGGGTAAACTTCTGCTTTGTAATTCTCCCAGGGGATAAATAAAAAATAAAGACTAGTGGGAAAGAGCCATGTGGGAAATGCTCCTTCATATATTTGTATTTAAATGATGCTGAATTTAATGATGTCTTGGATTTCAATGTTTTCAATTAACTTTCCCAAATTTTAAGGAGTAAAGGGAAAAGTCTTAGTGCCTCTACTTTGCAATGCAGGGGAAAGAGCCTGAGCTTTGAAGGCCAAAAGATTTAAATTTCTCTTTCTAGCTGTACGAACTTTAGCACTCACTTTCTAAGATGTGGGTGTTTTAAAATGTGTAAAATGGTAACAGTAATACATACCTCAATCAGGGAGTGGTAAGGACTGAGTGACTTTCCATAGCAAAGTGTAATGGGCTCTCACAACTCTGTTATGATTATTGTTACTGTTATCTGACATTTACTTCTTATGTTTATAATTTTTAAACTATAAAAGTAATACATATTTAAAGTAGTGAAATACAGACAAGTAAGCCTGAAGAAGAAGGAGAAAATGGAGGAAGAGGAGGAGGAAGAGCAAGAGAAGGAATAGATAAAGGAGGAGAAGGAGAATGAGGAGAAGCAGCAGCAGCAGCATAGGAGGAGGAGAAAGAGTCCCTGCAATCTCCACCTAGAGATGGTCACTAGTGTTTTATCGTATAGATTATCCTTGCGGCAGCTCCTCTACACACGCAAGCAAAAGCACACACATGCACTCTCAATAGTTACACAGATAGATAGGTAGATATGGATATAGATAGATAGTTTCATAAAGTTGCAACCACCCCAAACATGCTTTTTAATATCCTTGTTATTTACACTGAGTAATACAATACAAAGATCTTTTCATGAGCAAAGATAAAGTTCATTATTAATATGCATACAGTGTTATAAATGTGTGTTTGTTTATTTATTTATTTTGAGACAGGGTCTTGCTCTGTTGCCCAGGCTAGAGTGCAGTGGCAGGATCATAGCTCAGAGCAACATCAAATTCCCGGCTAAAGCAATCTTCCCATCTCAGCCTGAGTAGCTGGGACTCCAGGTGCACACCACCACACTCAGCTAATTTTTAAAATTTTTTGTAGAGACTGGGATCTTGCTGTGTTGCCCAGGCTGGTCTGGAACTCCTGGCCTCAAGTGATTCTCCCACCTCAGCCTTCCACAGAGCCAGGATTATAGGCAGGAGCCACTATGCCCAACTTTTTTATAAATGTTTAGATTTATTTATTTTTATCCAGCATTTATGCCTTTTAAAATTAAAACCTATGTTATCTTTTAATTAAAATAGTGTTTGTTTCCTTAAATGCATATTCATGCAGTTTATATTCATTATAAAAATTGCAAGTGGACGCCCTCTTTTATCTCCCTTGATTCCCAACTATTCCCCTTCTTCCTGCCTTCTGTGGTCTCATTTTCTTCCTCAGAGAAAACTGTTGCTTATGGTTGCGAGTGTGTCCTCTTATATCTTTTTCTAAGTGTGTGTGTGCGTGTGTGTCTGTAGTTGGAGGTTTTATTGCATTAACTTTCAACACATCAGTCACTGAATTTAAGTATATTGTCCATGAGTCAGAAATATTTAGCACTTAGGGAAAATATTGACACAGCTTTAGTTGAAGACTAAAATAAATCATACATAGTTTACAGTTTATTTATCTTGAATTATGCACAGAATTAGGTTAAATTTAGAATACCAGTCACCTCAAATCCTTTTTGGTAGTGAATGGATATGGGTGAATGGAACATAAATTATAAGCAAAATATATTCAGGAAATCACTTAGGAGTCAATGTAGAACATTTTACATGCAGTTCGTTTAACCTCATGAACTTCTGCTTAAGTTTTTCTATTATACGTCTACATTTATATCCTGAGTAGATGACTTTCTAATCCAAGCCCTAGAATTAGATATTGTATGCATAAATCAATAAGGTATCTATTACATTTTCATGTTTTTCTTAGTATCAATGTCCCAATAAAAAGACTCTGAGTTCTTTAATAATAGAATCAAGCTAAAAAAATAACAGTTTGGCCCCATAGAAATATGATATTTCTAAGAAAGGGAGTGGATTATGTAGGTAAGATAGACAGGGATTTACTTGATATCAATTTGCACACTCCTCTCAGAGTTTGAAAAGCACTGGCCTAGACTTGCCAATCTATGGTACAGATCTGAATTAGTAAAATTGTCATGTACACTTTAGATGAGATCCAGCACATTCAGGGTGGTATGGCTCTATGCCATGTACACTTTAAAATTTGCTATTACACCTGTGGCATTTACATGTGCTATTACATTTTCAGGCAATAACAAAAAGAAATGCTTAACACATTGACTGCCACATTAGAAAAAAAATTTTTTTTCCTTGGGGCCACAGTGTTTTATTACAAAAACAGAATAAAAACTTCAAAAACAAAACAATCCTTTCTAATTTAATGAAAAATTTGTTAATTTTTTATTGTTTTCTGTGCCTGAGTTATAGGTAACTTGAAAGATAGTTCTCGGGGCTCCCAAGGTGAAGAGACATGTGAGTTACATAAGCTTCACAAGCCCCAGGGCTCAAAACTAGCATGAGTTAAATTTAATTCACGTGGCAGTTAATGTGTTAAATAGCTAAAGCTATACTAGGATAGCCTCTAGTACTTACCCCTTCTCTTTCAGAAGAGTCATTTAAAATGCAGTCTTATGTAATGGGACTTTTCCTACTGCCTTGGAATTGGTGAATTCCTAATTGGCCCAATTAGGAAAAATTTATTTCTTTCTCTTGTCTGATTGCTCTGGCTAGGACATCCTGTGCTATGTTGAAAAAAGTGATGATGATGGGCATACCTGTCTTGTTCCTAATAGAGAAAAATCTTTCAACTTTTCCTTATTCAGAATGATGTTAGCAATGGGTTGGTCATGTGTGGTTTTTATTGTTTATGTTGAGGTGCATTCCCTGTACACCTATCTGTTGAGTATTTGTCATGAGAGGGTGTCAAATTTTGTCACATACTTTTTCTCCATCTATTGTGAGGATATGATTTTTTTCTCTTTCATTTTGTTAATATGGTATATTATATTTATTGATTTGTGTATGTTGAACTATCCTTGCATCCTAGGGATAAATCCCACTTGATCATGGAGAATGATTCTTTTAATATGTTCTTGAATTCTCTTGCTGCCTTCAATGTTTTTTCTTTGTCTTTGATTTTTGATAATTTGATTATGATGTATCTTGTTGAACTAACTCCTCTTTGCATTGAATTTGCTTGGTGACCTCTAGATTCGTATACTTGGATGTTGCTATCTTTTCCTTGATTTGGAAAATTTTCAGCCATTATTTCCTTAAATATGCTGTCTAGGCCTTTTTCTCTCACTTCTCCTTCAGGAATTCCTATTATGTGAATGTTAGTTTATTTGATGGTGACTCATAATTTCTGTAGGCATTCTTTATTCTTATTCATTCTTTTTTCTTTTTGCTTGTCTGACTGGATAATTTCAAATATCTGTCTCTGAGCTCACTGATTCTTTCTTCTGCTAGATCAAGTCAGCTTTGAAACTTTCTGTTGAATGTTTCAGTTCAGTTATTGTATTCTTTATCTTTAGGATTTCTGTCTTTTTTTTTAAATCAATTCAATTTCTTTGCCCACCTTCTCATTTTATTTAAGAATTGATTTTTAATTTTTATTTAGTGTTACCCATATTTTCTTGTAATTCCTTGAACTTCTTTAAGAGGATTATTCTGAATTCTTTGTCACTCATTTCATAGATCTTCATTTCTTCTGAATCCATTTGTTTCTTTAGTGGAACTTATTCTTTCGGTGGTGCAGTAATTTTCTGCTTTTTCATAATCTTTCATCAATGCCTGCATTGGCTACTTCTTCTCACTATTGCAGGTGTTCTTTGTTGGTAATATACCTTTACTATTTAGTCTAGCCTAGGATTGTGGATGGGTTGGCTGATAGCAATGACAAGCAGGTGTCATGTTCTCTAGTTGGGCTGGGTTACTTCCTGTATCCTAAGAGAAAATGGTATTGTTGGCTGTGCTCTGTGGTCCAGTGAAACCACTGGCTTGACTTTGCTGTCAGATGGGGCTGCTGGATGGGCTCTGCAATTATCTTTGATTAGGCAGAGTTGTAGGTTGTCTTCCCTGGATAGTCAGTACTGTTTGGAATCTGTAGTTTGGCAGGGCTGTGTGATAGACTGTGAGGCTGGGTGAGGTCTCTGGGTTGTTACTTGGCCACATGAGATAAGCAGGGCCAGAGGCTCAAATACACAGATATGTGTGGTCTTGGGCCTGCCTTCTGGCCTACCAGTAGGCTTAAGCAGAACACTGAGATTTAGTGGAGTCACTGCTCTGCAGCTGGGGTTAGGCAGGGCCCGATGTTTCTTCCACAGGTAATCTCTGGCCTGTGGTTGCCTCCTGGTTTGGGGAATACTTAACGGGAACATTAGAGCTTAGTTGGATCACTTCTCCACCACTAGCACTGGGAGGAGCCAGATGCTCCCTCTGCAGGTAGTCACTGACCTATAGTTGCATCTTGACCTAGGGAAGACTTAAGAAGAGCACTGGGGCTATGTGGGAAAGCTAGTTAGGGATTCAATCCTAAAAGACCAGTGGACCATGTTTCCTGCAGTATGATGCTGTTGGCTAGTTTCTCTGATGTGCTTCCTCCTTGGCCAGAATGCAGAGCAACCACCAAAATCAGTGTGATGTTTGCTGTGAGCCCCATCCAATTTGTAGTTTCTAACTGACCCCAGGTAGTCCAGCCCTGCTTGCATTCCCAATGTTTCTCATGGAATGAGACTGGAGTGAGCCTCTTGTGAAAGGTCTCAGAATGGTGGGGAAGCTGAATGTCCACCTCCAACTTGCTTTTCCCACTGTAGAAACCATTGGTCCAGGAGAATTCTTTGAGTGCCATCTTGAGAGAGGAGCAGCATGGTCAAAGAGAGCTGTTCCTCTCACGGTTCATTTGTGGCTCTTCTCAGTTCTATATTCTAAGGATATGTCTCAGCCCCACTCCTGAGTTTTGGGATATTCAGGATGGGATTCTTGCCTGTGTATAGTTCCTAGTCAGATTTCTGTGGGGGAGAGTGAAGCCAGACAACTCCTATCCCACCATTTTGCTGACATCACTCTCTGCATGTTCTTTTGAGCTGGAAAACTGAAGGCCCCCTTTGGTGCTGCCAGTGGGGTAGAGCAGAGGTTAGGGAGGGAGTAAGTGGGAGAACTTGATACATCCTCTGAAATTTGGGACATGAGTGAGCATGGAGACTAGAGCTTGCCTCCTTCCTAGACATTTCTGAAGATACCAGGCTGGACCACAATGGTGTAGTGTGCTTAGAAAGAAAATGGGAGCAAACTCTACCTTTTAGAGTGTGTAAGAGGACTTCTCTAGGGCTCCAGAGCAGTAAACAGAAGCCATGGGACTGCCAGCATGGCTGACTTGTGAGAGTTGTCCCATCTGGAAAAGGATTGGAGGTGTGGAACTGTGGTTGGAGACAAACGTAGACACAATTACCATTCAGCAATGGATGAGTAGCGTGAGGGTGACCACCATCCTCTGAAACCAGAAAGAGCTATCCAAGTACAGAAATCACCAGTGCCAGATAGAGCCAGGCCCAAGCTCCTGCTATACACAGCCAACCAGAGATCCCCATCCTCTTCTCTGCTCCTCTTCCCAGAGGATCCAGAAAACCAGAATTGAATAGGGTTGGAGGAGAGAAGGTATCCCAGAGTCAGACTTAAGAGAAGGAGGGGGAAGAAGAATTAAAAGAGAAGCCCACTTTAAGAAACCTCACCTGTACACGTCTCTTAAAATACAGATCAAGCCTGTGCTGCAGGAAGGAGAGAAGAGGAGAGGAGATTTGTAATAGTTCTGTGATTAGACTTTCAAGCTGGGCTGAACTAAATCTTTTTGAAATAACTTTTAACAAAGTAATGGAATATGCCCAAAGGGACCTCTGATGTAACTGTTGAGAACAGTGATTAGTGAAACATAAAATCGTTTCATGTTGAAATCCCCATTGCAGTCTGATTTTTCAGTGAAGTGGTTACTTTATATACTTATAAATGGATTTATAAACACATATATAGATTTATGGATATGGATTTCTACACATATATATTCACACATGTATACACCCCTTATTTATATGAAGGTAACTGATTTGGAGAGCTTGAGAAGCTAGATTAGGCTTAGCAAATATGTGGCATGTGTGCCACAGAACTGACCCAAGCCCCACAGCCTTTGCCCAAGGCAGACATTACTAGTTAATCACTGCATTCTTTCACACTAAACAAGGACTCAGTTGCAGAATCCTTTCAACCCAGCATTTCAGACAGCCACTTCCAAGAGATCGGTGTTGCCATACAGGATGAAACCTGTTGATCATCCCTGTTCAAGATTTCTAGAACACAGCTGTGGAGCTGGGAGTCTGATTTTAAACAGTCAAAATTGATCTCATGAAAACTATGCCTTTTATTTGTTCAGATCCTGTCTATTCTTACTGTGGGCATAGTTCTAGTAAGCTTTATCAGCTCCCATCTGATTTATCAGTCCCCAGCATGACAGAGTCAGCTACTTAAGAGAAGGGATTTTACTGGAGAAAACAATACTAACAGTAGGAAGCCAGGATGTTGACACAAAAGATGACATAGTAAAAATAATCTTGACTTACCAAGCACTTAATTTTTGTTCTAGGCCCTTGATATATATTTTCTTTTCTCCTTTTAGGAAAGCATACATATATTCTTATTTCATAGATGAGAAAACTTAGGCTCACAAAACTTAAGTGACTCACACAAGAATACACAGTTGAGAGTCAATTTCAGATCTCTGTAGCTCCAAAACATATACTATTTTCTTGAAGCAGTATAGACTACCCCCAAAATTTCAGGCTTTAGATTTCAAAGAGCATAATAGCCTGGTGTCATATAATATAGGGGCAGACACTTCCCTAGGCCTTGAAGAGACCTAAAGGCATGAATTTTAGAACAGAATAATGCATGATGTTTCTGATGATTACCCTGAGCCATTACGAAAATATTAAATTAATATGTTCTATAAGTAGGGAAACTAGTTAAATGTAGAATACATATTTGATTTCTTTCATTAACATGTTTTAATTACATGTATATATTGTGTTCTACTATATATATCATATAGTCCATTATTAAGCCAGATAAATTCGGTATTTCAGTATGTGACTATGCTTATGTGTATATAAGTGCATGTATATGGTATGATAGAACATATATGCAAATTTCCTAAGAGGAGCTGTTGAAATGATGGTTACCAGCTGACCCTATGCCCTACTCTTGACTTTCAGGTTATTTTTGTATAATAAATAAACTTAAGGATTTTTTTTCTTTATTTCTTTTCTTCTTCTTTTTTTTTTTAACAAAGCAAGGAATGGGATCTTGGAGTTCTTGATCATTTTTGACTATTCATATCTGTCCCATGTCCACACTCTCTTTAGCACCTGGTTAAATCACTGGCCCTTGGTTTCATAGAATAATTTCACATTCTGCAAACAGTGTAAAATTATTTTCCTCCATTTGCACATAATGGAACTTTTTTTCTGGGAGAAACTTCTCTTGATAAGCTTAAGAAATGCCCACCTGCCATCCTTTAGGACCTTTCCCTTTGGTTGGGTAGTACAATAGACTAGTTACCGAAAGAAGTTTTAGAGTCAGAGACTTAGGTTCGAATCTTTGCTGAGCAACTTAGTAACTTTGTG
Organism: Lepilemur ruficaudatus; assembly: GCA_963574885.1. NCBI lineage: Eukaryota > Metazoa > Chordata > Mammalia > Primates > Lepilemuridae > Lepilemur > Lepilemur ruficaudatus. The sequence goes on along the minus strand of CAUYRT010086309.1, from coordinate 2,576 downwards.
ATCTTAAGCAAGATACTTGACCTCATTTATCTATATCCTCATCTGCAAAATGAGTACGATACCACTGTCTATTCCTTGGGCCACTGTGAAGATCAAATCAGTTAACATATGTAAAACCTTTAGCACAGTATTAGGTATAGAGCAAGCCCTCAAAATTTGTTTCTTTAATTATGGTTATTTCTTAAACACTTTTACTTTAGGATTGCCATGTGGTTGAATGTCTTTGTCCCAGTTCTTGCTATGGGATAACTTCCAGGGTCCAACAATTTGTACAAAAGAAAGAGGGCCTTCCAATTTGCCAAACTTTGTGATCAATTGTGGATAAAGGGAATGGTAATCATTTATCTTTGAGGTGATTATCAGACGCATGCTGGTTAAAATTAATGAGACTTTTCTCCAGGCATCCTTAAGTTTTAATGCACAAAATCAGACATAGTGAAATTATTTGGATGACAACTAATAACAAAGGTATAGTTTGGGAAATTATTTCATTGTGATAACCAAGAGACTAGAGCAGTGGAGAGAAAATCTCTCAGATTCTTCAGATAAAAACAATGCTTTTTTCCTCCAAAAAAACTGATAATGTTTTCAAGTTTGCCTCATTCAGAAATCTCTTTACATCAATTCAAGTTCAATTTCGAAATCCCAAAGGAAGAAAAGAAAACTCATCACCTTCACAGCACATTGTTGGATCTGCTTAATAAAAGCAGTACCTGCTTTGTTTTGTTATAATCTCTCATTTTGGGTGATTTAATGAGACAAGATACTGTATTTTGAAATGAACACATATACAAAACCAAGTCAATTTCTTCTGGGGATAAATACCTTATAAAAATACAGCTTAACAAATTTAAATATATTAATGGCTTTGACCAAATCTATATACAGTGAAATCCACTTATGACGATCACCTCATAGTTCAATAAAACAAAATAAGAATATTTTAGGCAATCAGTTTCATACAGAAATTCATGGTAGCCTATGCTTGGTTAACTGGAAGGATTCATGGTAAAATAGAATTAGCACTGTTCTTTTCCCTTCTTAAAGAATGTCAGAATGTCACTTCTCTTTCCTCCCTTTCCCCGTTGCAGATTCTCAGCTTCTCAGTTGTGTGCCCAGCTTCCCTGGGAAAAGTCGACCAACACAGTGGTCACAGGCCTAGCTGAGCACTGGTCAACAAAAGTGTCCTGCACCTCTCTGGTATTAGGCCAATGGAAGGAAACCTCAAAAGACAGGGAGCTAAATACTTGGGGAGCAAAGGCTATTGAGCAAATGGAGATTGCATGAGTACAGTCCATGCTCTCTTATCATCCTTTGGCTGCTTGGTAGAGTCCTAGTTAGATGGGTCTGTATTTATATTTATTTTATTTTATACATAGTAAGCATTATGTATATGAAAGAGGATCAAGGCTGAGAAAATCTCCCTCATAGCAAAGAAAAGCAAAGCACCCAGAAGCTTAGTTTTCCAGCTTAAATACTACTAACATATATGTATGTTTTCTTTCCAAATTTTTCTATATACATATACACAGTTGTAATCATTAAAGCCATATAGTTTTTTTATCCTATTCTTTTTCATTAAACATCCCATGTTAAGATAGTCTTCATAATCATCATTTTAATAATGGCAATAGGGGTTGGCAAACTACTTTGCACCAGCCAAATCTGGCTCACTGCTTGTTTTTGTAAATAAAGTTTTATTAAAACACATAGCTACATCCATTTATTTTTGTATTGCCTATGGCTGCTTTCATGCTACAACAGCAGAGCTAGTGGTTGTGACAGTACCCCTATGGTTCGCAAAGCCTGAAATATTTACTGTCTGGAGCTTTGCATACCAACCTTTGACACACATTCCATCAGGTGAATGCTCCATAATTTAGTTAGCCATACCCCCTTCCCTGAACATTTAGCTGGCTTTCTCTTGTCTCCTTCTTGTTAACACCTCGATGAATGTCAGGGTTCATACATTTTTCCTTTATTTGAAAGAGGATTTCCTTAGTCAAAATTCCACAAAGTAGGATTACTGTACCAAAATGTATGGATATTTTGATAACTCATAATTTCTAGATAAAATCTCATGAAACAAAGCAGTTTGTCCTATAATGGTGTATTTCTGTCTGACAATAGAGTGCTTGCCATATGGACATACAGAACAAGTGTGGATTTTGGCTGGCCTGTGGATATGTGGCTAATGGCTGAAGTGGAGTCTTAGGAGCATCTTTTTCCTGTTGTCATGGGCATAGTTTTCTATGATAAATGTGTACTATGTATTCAATTATTGGGCTAGTTGCCATATATTATCTGCAGTGACCATTCTTCATACATTTTGAGGGAAATCCTCTTACACAGATTTGCAACACCAAATCCTTCTCTTACCACAATATTTAATTCAACAAACATAAAATGAACACCAAATAGGCAGGCATAACCAGTTTTTTTTTTTTTTTTTTTTTTTTTTGAGACAGAGTCTCACTCTGTTGCCCGGGCTAGACTGAGTGCCGTGGCGTCAGCTTAGCTCACAGCAACCTCAAACTCCTGGGCTCAAGCAATCCTTCTGCCTCAGCCTCCCAAGT